>JARHVA010000797.1:0-67500 GCA_037957365.1 Torreya grandis
AAAGGGCATGTTTAGGATTTCAAAGAGGAAAAATTAAAATTAAGGGATATTCTTGGTAAAAGTGTCCTTTGAAAAGTTTTTAAAGGGACACTTGTAGAAAGCCTAAAAGAATTGTTTCATACATTTTGTCCAAAATAATCTTTCCAAAAAGACACTCTAAAAGCCTCGAAAGGACATTGATCAATAAAAATGGACCAATCAAAAGGGGCCTAAAAGGTTATTTATTTTGAATAAAATTCCTAAAGGAAAGGGTCAAAGGAAATTCCTTTGAAGAAATTGTCCAAGAAAAATGATGGTTATATGGACATCAACTTCAGGATGATGGACTAACCATTGGTGTTCAAATAAGAAGATTCAAAGTAGATCTAAAGGCTCAAATTCTATGATAAGAGGGTTCATCTTAGCATTGATCAGATCAAGATTCAAGTCATTTTTTTATGACCAATCAAAGAAAGAAGACAAGGCCAACATAGTGAAAATGACTCTCCCCTACAACCTTGCACACCTCAGCAAGCTGGTGGAAAGTTGTTAGCATCAAGACAAATATACGATAGGTGGACTCCCTTGTAATAAAAACATTGATGCCATTACTCAAAATATCTTTATTTTACTAGGAAACCATTGGAGAAGCATATTTGAGAGAGTAGGCCAAGAGTGTTCAAGGGAGGTGACATGGATCAATTAGATGGCCAGAATGAACATCATTAGCAAAGATGGTTATAGCTGAAGATGAATACTCCTAACATATTGATTCCTTTCTTTGGTACCCAAAGGGCTCCCCCTCTCACTTCCTCTCTATTATAAATACATCCCTTGTGTTAGTGTAAAAACAACCACATAGTGTATGGTGAAGCCCTCCTAAATTGATGTCATGCTTTGCCTTTAAGAATTGGTACAAGTCTTTTTTCTTTGAAGTTTTAAGCAATTGTATGAGTGTAGAAGTGACTTATAGTGATAACAAGGGATGATTTTCCATCCTTTATCGTTCACACCTGAGTAAGAGTTTTTAGTCTAATAGGTCATATAGAGTGCATCTAAGTTTGTTGAATTATTTTAAGTGTTTAACTATTCTTTAAATGTACAATTTTCCTTATAGTTCATTTGCCTTTTGTTATTTCATACATCTCACCTCTATACTAAAATATTTGTGTTAGAATATCTAGATCTTGAAAAGTGTTTATGTATTTTTTTGTATCATGCATTAAGATATGATATTCATGTGGAAGATAATCTTGGTGTATCACCATTCTTAGAATAGTTTTTTATGCAATTTCTAACCCTTTTCCTTTCAATCAAGCTAGTTCAGATAGTTGTTTTGCAGAGACAAATTTAGGGAGCTATCCCTTTAAATATAAAGGTTCATTTCCACTATAGGTATACCCACATGCCTGAAAATGTCCCAACATTACCCAAATCTAGAAGAGGCTTGAACATTCTCTTCTAGGGTGTAAGTTTTGGAGACAATAGTTTTGGCATGCTTAGTGGGATAAATTATGGACATGTCAAGGTGAATGCTAGTCTTGAAAAGCCTAATGTTGTATAAATATTCTTAATCCATTATCTAGAAACTTCAAAAGGTGAGAATATCTAGTTGTAGATCAAGTTTCCCACATTATACTTCATGGTCCTCACTAGGTCATCTAAGACTTCTGATTAAGCCCCTCTAGCTAAATCTCTTATTGAAGAACAATGGCTTGAACCATTCCCAACACTTAGAGATCCTTAGAAAGGAGGTTTTGGAGAAAAAGAAGAATTTGAGGAAGTTGGAGAAATAGGAGATTAAGAGGAAAGAAGATAAATAGAGTGGTAACAACCTTTCTCAGCCTTCAACACCCAAAACCTAATTGACCTTCCTGCATACAACCCTATTCTTCCCAATACTACCAAGAATCTCCCTAGTTTCAAGGGAGAGGGTCCTATTACCCCATCTAAGCATATTAGGGACATTTAAAATTTATATAACTTCCATAATGTCACTCAAGCCAAAATAACTAGTAGATTGCTTGTTATGTCTCTAAAAGGCAAGGCACTTGACTGGTATAAGACTTTGGAAGGTGGTTGCATTACAAGTTGGGATGGCTTTGGGGAATTTTTGGTAACTATATTTGAGAATAAGAGTGACCATACTTCATTGATCCATCATCTAAATGTGATAAAGAGAGGTCTTAACAAATCCATGGGAGATTTTAATGAAAAATGTCAAAGGACATGACATAGGTTACCACCTATCATGAGACCTCATTCAAGCTTTGTGTTCCCCACTTATCTCAATTTTATTGGTATTGATGTGGTGGTGATGTTATAGTCAATGGGAGGATTCACTCTGCTAGATGTATATGAGATAGCTATTGAAGCTAAGAATAACTTAATATAGGCTAGAAAGCTACCTCTAAGAGTTTCCATGCCTTTGTTGTCTCATAGTTTAGTTGAAGCTCCAAGCATAAAAAAATATCCTAATGCCAATGTAAATCCAAGGACCTTTACCAAGAATATGGATAATGTTGTGGATAAATATGAGGAGATCCATTCATTACGAGATCAACTCAAGCAAGCTTAGTTCTAGGATAGTGTTCCACCTAACCCTCAATACTATTCTCAATAAGGCTTTAAAGCTCCACTCCCATAAAACTACCAAGGAAGATGACAAGTTCAATAAGGTTTCAATAGGCAGCCCAATGCCTATAATCCTAATTCCACTCCTTCCATGAAGGTTGTTATTTCATTACATGCTAATTTGGTCCAAGGGGAGGATAATTTAAACCAATGGGGACAACCTCAAGGTCAATTTATGCATGATGGTGGATAAGATGGCCAATATTTGGTGGCATAAGAATAAACTACTCCTTACATGACATTATAAGAAGTAAATCCCAATCAAAGGGATATTCATGGAGAAGGTAGTAGTCAGAGTGTAGGTATGATGAACTTTCAAGCTAAGGATGATTATGTGTTGAATCAAATCACATAAATTATAGATAACAAAATATCCAAGAAGAAAGCTCTAAAAGATGTTTCTAAAGTACATGTGACTCCAAGTGATGCCTCTCCAAGGCCACAAAGTGTGAATCATAGTGCAATACCTACTACTAATCATGCCCCTCAATAAAGTCACAATGTAAGTAGGGTTGTCAACCCTATAATGAAATAGGTTTAGAATCCCTCACTACCTTAAATAATGAAAAAAAATATGAATAATTCCCCTATAAACATTTTTGATTATTTAAATAATGCCAAGGCAAGTATAGCTCTTTGGGAAGTCTTGTATATGCTTGGTCAAAAGGAACTCTTACAAGAATAGTTTACAACCATTCATGTATCCCCTCAGGATTCAAAACACAATAGTGTGGCCCTTACCAATTATAAAAATCATGTCTTAGATACCTCCATCAAATATGAAAATCCTCCACCTTTCTACCTCACACTCATTGTGGGAGATAAGTTGGTTCACAATTGTATTGTAGATAGTGGAGATAGTACCACTATCATGCCTAAGGTGGTGGCTGATAAATTAGGATTGAAGTATGAACCATATAGTAAAGGTGTATTGAAACTTGATGGGACTATAACCAAGATATTTTTATTGGTAAAATGTCTAAAATTATTTCCTCATGGCTGCCCAAGTTTCCCCATTATACAAGACATTGTGGTGGTAGACCTTCCAACTCCTTTTGATATTTGCTTATCAAGGGACTTCATGGATAAGATAGGAGGGTACCTTTCTATTGAATATTATTTTATAGCTTTTAAAACAAGATATGGAACCAAGGTGAATATAAGGACTCAACCCTTATTGAGGTTTCATATTGAGCCATACATAGAGACAAGTTCAAATCAGAATTATCTAATTAGTAAAGAAGAAGGTGTCATGAATGGTGAAGCATCCTTCCCCCTTGAAGTTATTTTTTATATTTTCCTTGATAAGTAAAACACTAAAACACATGGAATTGATCCATATACTTTAATAAAATAAAATTATTTGGGATTTTATTGTATATATGAAAAAGATGTTTTAATCCCTTCACTCATTAATGAAGACCATGAGCTTGAAGGAATATGGGAGATGTTTTTTGATGGATCAAGAAGCAAAGTAGGTATATAATATGGCATTATGTTAGTTTATCCATGAAATAATCAATACTACTCATATAGATTCCACTTTAGCTGCACCTACAATATAGTAGAATATGAAGGCCTAGTTCATGGCCTCTAATGGGCAAAGAAGAGAGGGATCAAGAATTTAAAAGTTTATGTGGATAGTGAATTGGTCATCCATCAAGTTACAAATTAAGTTTCAGCCAAGAATCCATTTCTTAAATCCTAAAGTCATAAGGTATGGTACCTACTTGAATATTTTGATGCCTTCAACATACAACACATACCAAGGGATTTAAATAAGCATATAGATAGATTGGCTACAATAGAAGCACAATTTAATGCAGTTACTAATGTAGGAAAAGAGAAAGATTAGTCTCATATAAATGTCATTATGAGGCCTTATATTCTAGATAATGAAGTATCATGGCAAGTGTTTGAAAATGATGAACACATTGCACACTTCTTACAAAATGAGGCAGGATTCTCTTCAAAGAACCAAAAGAGATTGCATGATCAATATAAAGAACAATTTATTCAATTGAAGACAAACAAGATACCTAAGGGGATGCTTACTTTGGAGAGTGTTTTCAATGAATATAACCAAAATAAAAAAGAAAGAGTGAGCATTCCCATGAAATAAGAGAATTATGGGAGAGTCGTGATTTACAAAGACAAGCTCCTAAAAATTGGTAAGGTATGTTCTCTATCTAAGAGGTAGGCATTTATTGAATTATTTAAAGAGTTACATGACATATTTCCTTGGGAATATAAATATTTGAAAGGTTTTGATCTAAGTCTAGCTCATCACACCACTGAGTTTAAACCTAGAGCTAAGCTAGTTAGGCAAAAGCAAAGGCCTATCAATCCCAAGATAGAGGAACTCATGAAGAAAGAAATGACTAAGTTGATTGAGTCTAGGATTATCTTTCCTATAAAACACTCAAATTGGGTGGCTAATCTTGTACCTATCCAAAATAATAATGGAGAGATAACACTTTGTGTGGATTTTTGAGACCTTAATAGAGTGTCTCTTAAGGATCATTACCCACTACCTTCCATGGAACAAATTTTGCTAGTGGTTTTAGGTTCTCAACACTTCTCACTTCTTGATGGTTATTCAGGTTATAATCAATTACTAGTGAATGAAGAGGATTAGTTTAATATGACCTTCACTACAAAAGGGGTAACCTTTTCCTATAGGAATATGCCATTTGGTTTATCCAATGTTGGAGTTAAATTTCAAAGGGCAATGGACATGGATTTTAAGGGTTTGATCAATAAGTTTTTGCTTGTGTACCTTGATGATATAATTATTTTTTAAAAGGGTGATACTAATCATATGGAACATCTAAGGTAGGTGTTTGAGAAGTGTAGAGAGTATGAAATATCCTTTAATATAAAAAAGTGCATCTTTGTTATCCATGAAGGTAAGTTATTGGGTCATATTGTTTCAAAATAAGGCTTGTCTATTGACCTCGAGAGGATTGAGGCTATCCTAGGCTTGTCTTTGCCTCAACATAAGAAAGGACTGCAAATTTTCTTGGGGAAAATAAACTTTGTAATAAGGTTTATCCTAGGCTTTACAACTATGGTAAAGCCTATCACAACCATGCTCAAGAAGAACCAAGATTTGTTTTGGATAAAGGAAGGTAAGATTAGTTTTGAGGCAATCAAGAAACAATTATAAAATATCATACTCTCTTGAATCCAAACTTTTCCAAATATTTCATACTCTATACCTTTTCTAACCTTGATACAATCTTATCTATGATTATGCAAAAGAATGATGAAGAGGTAGAGCAACCAATTGCATTCTTTAGCCAAGGATTGGAATATTATGAGGTTAAGTACACATTTGTTGAAAATCAAGCTCTAAAAATGATAAGAGAATTTAAAAAATTTAGACACATGGTTTCAAACAATAAGATACATATCATGGTTTCTCATCCTAAAACCAAGGAGTTTCTCATAAGAAAAGACCTCAATGAAAAGAGATTTGGGTGGATTATAAATGTGATGGAGTATGATGTGGATATTAAGGTTACAAAATTAGTAAGAAGAAAAGGATTATGTGAGAATTTAGCTTCATATTTTTAAGAGCCAAAAGAGGAAGTATTGATTAGCCAGGTTCAACCCAAACCAGCAGATCACATATAAGTTCAAAGTTGGACATAAGACATCATCGATTTTCTTCAAAATGGTGAATGCCCCAATGGCTTGAGTAAGTGTCAAAGGAGGTATTTTATATTTTAGATGATTCCTTACTATCTTGTATATGGTGTTATCTTTAGAAAACATGTGAATGGTGTGTTGTTGAGGTGTGTTAACAATGATTAGTTTGATATGCTACTAGAAAAGTTTCATAATGATGTAGATGGAGGTCATTTCTCTCTTAGAACAATAGTTGTAAAGATAATAAGGGCTAGTTACTATTGGCCTAGTATTTTTAAGAAACATTACCACTGGGCTAAAATTGTCCTCTATGTGCCTTCTTTGTAGGCAAACATAAACTTACATCCCTTCCATTGAATCTTATATAAGTAGACCAGACTATCATGCAATGGGTCCTTGATTTCATTAGTATTATCAACCCTCCATCAAGTGTTAGACACAAATGGATATTGACTACTACTAACTACTTCACAAGGTGGGTAAAAGTTGTTGCATTGAAGGAGGCAAGTGAAAATGCTATCTTGGAGTTCTATTAGAGCATTATAACAAGGTTTGGAGTTCCTCATGTTATCACTTATGATAATGCACTTTATTTCATAGGTGATAAAACTTTTGATTGGGAAAATATGAATGGAGTTTACTTGAGTACCTCATCCAACTATTACCCTCAAGATAATGGGTTAGTTGAGTCTACCAACAAGAATCTCATCAAGATCATCAAGAGGACATTGGAAAAAAATCAAAGAGGATGGGGGCTGACATGATTACTCTTAAGAGATTAGTTGGTAATTCTCTATTTGTGCTTGTTTATGGGAGAGAGGCTATGTTGTCCATAGCTCAAAAAATACCTACTCTATAACTTACACAGTAGCTGAAACTACTTGAAAATATTCCAATGGAAGTCAGATTGATAGAACTAATGTAGCTACAAGAAGTAAGAGACAATGCACACAAGACCATGGAACACCACCAAGTGCTCATAAAGAATTCCTTTCACAAAATATCAAGTGCAAGAGTGTTTAAATAAGGTGACTTGGTTCTAAAATAGGATGAGGATAGAGTAAAAATAGGCAAACATACAAAGTTTGGCACTTTGTGGAGTGGCCCTTACATCATTAGCAAGTGAAAGCAAAGCAACTCTTTTCAGTTGACCAAGATGAATGGATAAGAATTGCCTATCCCTATGAATGGGATACATCTAAAGTTTTTCTATTAGTCCTCACAAGTCTATTGTAAATAGTAGTTTAGGTATGTTTCCTCTAGTTTTTTATTTGTTCCCTAAGTGATTTGTAGCACAAGTGAGTTTCCTTCCTTTTATCTGGTGTACATCTCTGCCTTTGCATGTATGAATCAATCCAACATGTGTTTTTGGGCTAAAAGTTTGTTCAAGTCATTTTTGGCTACCTATATGTGTGACTCCATACCCAATGTAAGGATTTAGGTAGCTGGTCTTAGGCACAGTAGGTATGCCTCCCCTTAGAATTGCAAAGAAGGTTTGCCAATTTTTACACCTAGTTTTGCACCTTTCATTTTGGCTAAGTGTAGCATTCTTAATTAGTTTATCTCCATAACAAAAAAGACCAAGTGTTATTCCTTTCAGTAGGTTTTTAATTTAGATTTTTTATTCAAGTTTTAAAGGAATTATTTCAAACTTTTTGTCCAAAATGAAAACCCTGAAGGGTATTTTCTCATGAAAGGGTCCTTTGTAAAAAAACTTGAAGGGACACTTGCAAGATTGTCAAAGGGTCTTTTCTCATGGAAGTGTCATTTGTAAGATTTTCAAAGGTCATATTCAAGATTTTTGAAGGGTCATCTTAAATATTTATGAAGGAAAAGTGTCCTTCACAACTTTTCCAAATGGTTTGTTCTTTCAAGGAATTGGTCCATTTCAGGTTTTACAAAGGGAACTTTTAAACTTTTTGAAGGGTATTTTTCTCATGGAAGGGTATGTTCATCTCTCTGAAAGGTATCTTCCAAAAGTCTGAAGGGACATTTCCAAGTTTTCCAAAGGAATTATTTCAAAATATTTGTCTGTAACAATCCTTCTGAAGGAATTGTTCTAAAAGAAATGGATTTTCAATTGGTACACTTCAAATTTTTTTAAGAGTCTTTTTCTAAAAAAAGTGGTCACTTGAAAAATTCCAAAAGGTACTTTCAATTTCTCTAAAATAATTGATACTTATAATTCTTTCAAAGTAAAGGGACACTTACAATGTTTTAAGGGACTTTTCAAAGGAGTTAGACACTTCAAGCTTTCTAAAAGAAGTTGTTCCTCATGAAAGTTCCCTATGAAAGGTTGAAAAGTGTCCTTGAGAAAGATCTAAAGGGACACATCTAAAAATTTTGAAGGGTCTTTTTCTATGCAAAGTGCCCTACACACTTTCACCAAAGGGTATTTTCTCAAGAAAGTGTCCTTTGTAGGCTTTCCAAAGGGACCTTTCAAGAATGTTGAAGGGCATGTTTAGGCTTTCAGAGAGGTGAAATTAAAATTTTGAAGGGATGTTCTTGGAAATTGTGTCCTTCAAATTTTCTTTGAAGGGACACTTGCAGAAAACTTGAAAGAATGATTTTAGACATTTTGTCAGAAACAATATTTCTAAAGAGACACTCTAAAAGGCTTGAAAGGATATGGATCAATCCAAAAGGGCCCAAAAGGTTATTTATTTTAGATAAAATACCCAAAGGAAATGCCTATGAATAAATTAACCAAGTAGAATGATGGTTATATGGATGTCAACTTCAAGATGATAGACTAACCATTGGTGTTAAAATAAGATGATTCAAAGTAGATCCAAAGGCTCACATTCTTCATCCATCAAAGGATCAAAGGGATCATCTCACCATTTATTATATTAGGATCCAAGTCATTTTTTGTGACTAATCAAAAAAAGAAGACAAGGCCGACAGAGTGAAAATGACTCTCCCCTATGTCATTGCACACCTTAGCAAGCTAAATGAAAACTATTAGCATCAAGACAAATCTATGATAGGTGGACTCCCTTGTAATAACCACATTGATTCCATTACTAAAAATATCTTAATTTTGTTAGGCAACCATTAGAGAAGCATCTTTGAGAGAGCAGGCCAAGAGTGTTCAAGGGAGGTGACATGGATCAATTAGATGGCCTGGATGAGCATCATTGGAAAAGATGGTTACAAATGAATATGGATACTCATAAAATATTTATTCCTTTCTTTGGTGCCCAAAGGCCTCCCTCTCTCACTTCCTCTCTACTATATATATACCCCGTGTGTTAGTGTAAAAACAACCACATAATGTATGGCAAAGCCCTACTAAATTGATGTCATGTTTTGCCTTTAAGCATTGGTACAAGTATTTTTTATCTAAATTTATAAGCAATTGATTGAGCCTAGAAGTGATGTATAGTGATAGAAAGTGATCATTTTCCATCCTTATATACTTTATTCTTCACACTTGATCAATATTTTTTAGTCTAATAGGTCATATAGAGTGCATCCAAGTTTGTTAAATTGTTTTAAGTGTTTAATTGTACTTGAAATATGTAACTTGCCTTTCAGTTCATTTTCCTTCTATTATTTCATACATCTCACCTCTATACTAAAACATTTGTGTTATAATCTCTAGAGCTTGAAAAGGGTCTTTGCATTTTGTTGTATTGTGCATTAAGATATGATATTCATGCGAAAGATAATCTTGATGCATCACCATTCTTATAATATGTTTATTTTATGAAATTTCTAACCCTTTTCATTTTAATCAAGCTGGTTTAGATAGAGGTTATTTTGTAGAGACAAATTTAGGGAGCTATCCCTTTAAATCTAGAGGTTCATTTCTTCTATAGATATACCCACATGCCTAGAAATGTCTCAACATTTCCCAAATATGGAAGAGGATTGAACATCCTATTTTAGGGTGAAATATTTTTAGATAACAAGTCCATCAGGACAAAGGGTGATGTGGTGAGGACAAGATGAACTAGTTGGTGGAGGTAGAACATAAGGCTCAAAATTAGATTGAGAATGCATTATAAGGGATTATTTTGGGAGTTCTTGATGAAGGGTAGGAAAACCTTGGGATAAGATAACTTTGTTATCTTCCTTCCATTTGACCATCACTTCATTTAAATCTGATCCAAATTGAGCACTCTCTTAAGGGAGGTTAGATGGGATGTGTTTAGGCATAGGATCTTCTTTTGGCTCTAAACCTTCCATCACACATTGACTCAACAATTTTATTATTGACTCTATCTCTTCAATTTTATTGGCTAGGTTCTCTTGGAAAAGTCTCTCTTGAATTTGATAGGCATCATCATGAAGATGAGGACCACACGAGGGCTAACATGGAAGACAAGGAGTCTCTTAAGGAAGGGTGGGAGGGACTTGCATAAAATCAAGTTCTTTCTCAACTTCACACTCTTTATCTAGGATTCTATCTTCTTTCTTTCCCCATGATTTTACTACCTTATTCTTGCTTAGGATTCTAGGATTAAGAGTCTCTTCTTGAGGTAATGATGTAACTTGAGGAGTTGATGAAGTATTCAATAAACTTGGAGTTTACTTAGGCTTGGATTCTCCACCTTGTCTCCAACTTGGAATCTCATATCTTGAGGTCTCTTCTTGAGATGGGGATGTACTGGGAGAGGTAAATTAAGGATTAAATTCCACTTATTTTTTTTATAATATGAACTAATTCATTTAAATATTATCTAGCTCAATCTTCTTATCAAGTTTTTCTTAAAAAACAAGGTTTATTTTCCCAACTCTCTCTTCTATCTGATTGGGAAAAATATGGCTTTGATAAGCTTGATTGGGCTCATGAATAGGGGTCAAGTAGGAATAATAAAAATCTTGGGGAAGTGGATAAGAAGGCTGATATGTTTGGTGAGGTTGATTCTCATTAATTTTTAGCCTATCTTCTAAGGATAAAACTAGGCCACTCACATCTAGCATCTCTCTTATGAGCCTTTACCAATTGGCTCTCTCAATAGGTTCCCACTCTATTTTAACCAAATTTAATGAACATCTCACCTTATGAATGAAATGAATGGGAATATATTGACCATGTCCCCTTAGTGTGTCAAGATCCAATATGTACTTTTCATAGCCCAAGAGTGTTTGCTTGAAAGTTTCCATAGACTAATTAGAGGAGTGAATAGGTTGACTAGGAGAAGTAAGATATTTAGGAGGCTAGTTATAAGACTAATAAAACTCATGATAGGGTTGAAAATGTTCATATTGGAACTAGAAAGGATCATGAAAAGGTTGATAGGGAATGCCATAAGCTTAATAAACCTCACTAACTTATATAAAACAATAGTAAACACCAAAGTTAGCCATGGAAATTCATTAGGAAGCAAGAACACAAGTAATGATTATAAAAAATGTTAAAAAGGAATACCTGGGCTACTTGACCAGTTGATATAATCTCAAAGTCACCATTGATGTTTAGATAGATGCCTCCAAAGGCTGGTGTGTTGAAAGACAACACCAAAAATATTTTAGCTTCTTAAACTAAGAGTCCTATTAGGCATACAAAAAATTATTGTCACTTATATTTACACCCCTTGATGAGATGTCTCATCTCTCCTCATCCAAGTGGCACAATTGAAACACCTTTAGGCTTGTGGGTAGCCTAAGGATGAGGTGAATCTCTAAAAAGGGCTAGCTCCCTTGATGTGCCACTTGTAGATCACTACTACACCTAATTTTTTTGATGTAAAAGGTAGAAAGAAAAATAAAAGGAAACTATCTTAAATGAGGTGATACACCAAATTAGTTTATGAATTCCAACCAAAAACATGTTACACATGAGAATAAAGGACTAACTAAACATACACTTTTTTAATTTGAATCTTCTCACATCAGTGTTTCATTATGAGGTTATGGATGAATGTTTAGGTAAGGAGGACAAGACAAGAGAACTATAATGACACTATTGAATAGGATAACTTACTCAACCTTGACATTTCCTAGAACACTTCATATGACCTACAAGATGAAGCTACAAATAGGTGAGAGAATGAGACAACATGTTAAGGAAACCATAGTTATCACTAAGCAAGATCCATAATTATAGTAAAAACATTATGAAATAAGTAAAAATAAATAGTATTATTAATAAAATGGTATGTAAATGAGCAGGGATTCACCATACTTAGATGGAACATAAATTACAAAGGCCAAAATGACTAGTTACTATAAAACATGAGAGAGAGAGAGGAGAAGAGAGAAGTCCAAAGGTCACAAGGACACTTGTTAAGATAATAAAATGAGTTAAATATGAATTATAATATGATTTTAAATGAACCATGCAAGCTTAAGAATCACATGTGTCACCCAAAGTCATAAAACTCTTGAAATGTGGCGTATAAGTTATAATTTTGGCTCAAAAAACTACCTTCATGATTCACCTCTATTTAAACATCCCAAAACTGATTAAGGATAGGTCTCATTATTGTAAATGATGGGAAATACTTCAAACATGCATGTCCATGCATTAGTTGTAGTCTTGGTCATCTGGAATCCTCCCAAAATGAGCTATCACCATCTGTAGTCAAGAAAACTCCTCTTTCCCATACCATGCACACTTGGCCTCAAATTTGGCTTCAATTTTCCATGAAAATTTGTATAGTTTATTGGATGAAACTTTTAAATACCCTCCATGTCCCTAGAGGCATTAGGCACAGCTTAAAAATACATCAATTTAAAGTTTTCACCCTTCTCACTATCAAAATACATCAATTTAAAGTTTTCACCCTTCTCACTATCATGTTCATATGCCAATCTTGACTAGCTAAGATAAAGTAGTTGGTTGAGGCACCGAGGAGTTTATTTGAGGCATAAAACTAACATGGGGAGTTATCTTAAGTCCTAATCTTCCCTTTTATATGATTATCATCTCTTGAAACTTCTTAAACCTATAAAACATATAAAATAGTAAAAAATACCATGTTTTCTACTCCATTGATATAGTTTAGTATAACTCAAAAGTATGGAAAGTGTATTGAAAGGTTCCCATAAAAATTTCAATAACTTTCATGGTAAAAATATCTCACTTGAATATCCCTCCAACCTCATTTTCCTAGTTGTGTCCTTCTAAAGGTTTGTAAGGGTTTTAAGCTTATTTCTACTCTTGATCTTTGTTCATGAAGGTTGGACATTAGATTTTCCAAATAATTTGACAAATTTTATCTTTATTACCTATTATAACACCTCTAATCCTCTTATATTCCCATTCATAACCCCCAAGAATATGTGAGCACTTCAAATTAACCTATTGAGCTTGTTTATCCACTTTGCATAGATCTGAGTTGTCTTTGAGCCAAAAAGGTGACCTCCTTGTGATTAATTTGAATTATTTATAATTTTAAACATCTAAAATTATCTTATACACATTTTCAAATATGTTTTAAAGCTTATCTCATGATGTAAGTGAAAATGGTTCTTCATTTGGCTTTACGCCTAATAATACCCAATAAGCCTACCTACAACCCTTGTGTTCCATGCCATCCAATCAGACTTATTTACATTACATAATATTTAAAACCTCTATAATTATCCAAAAAACATTATTTAACAAGTTATAATACCCTCCTACATCTAGAAATGAAAAAGACCTTTCATTTGGGCACTAGCCCAAAACCCTACCCAATTAGACTTGACTACAACCTTAAGGTTTAGAGCACCCTATTTAGTTCCATACTTATGTGATTGTTTATTAGGTTTAATAAAAATTTACAAACCTCCTTTAAATAATAAAACATATTTTGTCTCATCCCTCTATTTCTTTCTCAAACCTGCCAGTTTATGCCTAATGGGAAATGCCCTCTGTCTGAGATAAAATAAAGGGTACTTCCCCTATTTTTCCGAAAAAAATTAATGTTTTATGGGATTAATTATGTTTCAAATAATATTTATACCAAAATTTAAACCTTTTTATTTGTGATTTTACCTTCTACTTCCTCAAAACCTAAGATAAATTGTAGGTAAGCAGACTGTGTGCAAGGTCTCTATCATATGGAATGTGTGTTACTTGTTTTAGAGCATCTTCCCTATTATACATCCACTATGGGAGTTTCATGAGGACATCTAGTCATGATGAAGGGTTTTTGAGCTTTAAAATCACTCAACCTCCTATGTTTTCTCCTCACTCTTTGACTAGTACAAGACTGAGTTCCATTTATGATTGTGTTCACTTCAAATTACTATACCTATAGATCTCCAAAAAGTTTTAGATTGAATTAAATGCTTAAATACCTTTATTTAATCTTAAATTATCATATAAAAATTATATGGTTTCATTTTTTCACCTTGGGTATCCTAGACCATCACTTAGGCACCCTATCTCAGTCACTGCCACCCTATAGTCACCTACAATTGACTATATGGAATCCTATAGGTGGATTTTATTCTTAAAATTGTGATATATATGCCATGGATAATCTTTTAGATATTAGGAAACAATTTTTGGGATTTTAAATTCATTATCCTAACTGGTTGAGACTTCATGAGTAAGCTTGGGTCATAGACTATATACATCTATAGTCAATTATATGTGAATGTTTTCAAGAGAAGGGACACCTCTAGGTGTCTATAGGGTCTAAAAACTTATGTATCATCCCCTAAAATGATCCTTAGATCATAATTTTTCTATTCAACATATTAAATCCTCTAACCATGGAGGCAAGGTCTAGTTCACAACCTTGGGTGAAAAAGGTCTCTTTTTGACTCAAACATATAGGTTTCACTGCCTATTTTTAGAGCATAAGAATGCAAATTTAGACCATCTAAAAACCACCTTCACTTTGTCATATTTACTCCATCTCTTTAAAAGTGATAAAATTAAGTGGAAAATTAAAGACAAGTGCACCTAAATATATTAGAAACCAATGCAACTCTATTATATGACCTTCATCAAATGGCCTAGACCTCTATTTTATGCTTTTAGGGAAAGAAGCCTTGAACACAATCAGCTCATTTTTTGAAAGTAGTCTCCACTTCAATTTTCCAACTTAGAATCTCACATAAGTCTATTATGATCTATACAAAAATTTAATACTTCAATAAATGTTTCATCTCATGGTCAAACACTTCTCATGACACCTTTGATTCTCTGTTAAGCCACCTATAGGTGGACTTCTTCACACTCAATCGGTGAATATGGGTAAGGTGGTATAACACATGGTTTGTGAGATTCACATGAGTTTTGAGATTCATAAATAATTACAAATATATTCTCCCTACTATCAATGAAATTAATTAGCTTAAAAACTCCTAAATGTGAAACTCTTCATGAGGACCCTTGTATATGTACATTAATGGTAAGAAACTTTGAGTGACTATTTTGACTATATTTTCATGATTTTTATGGTGTCACTTGGGTTTCTCCTATTTTTTCATGCTCCAAGATCCTACTCAACACCTTGAGACTATAATTAATCATCCATGAATGTATTTCCTAGCTTTTACAAATCATGATTGAGATTGAGGATGAGTTGGGAGTTGACTGTGAATACTAAGAGACTGTGACCTCAATGATAATCATCTTCGAGATTGAAACTTTGGAAGAAACACATTACCATGACCATTGAAATTATTGAAACACCATATTACATCATATCAAATCCTATTCAAATAAAGAGGCTTTCTGTAAATGGCAAAATTTGAATGCAAGTTCAATCTCAACACCCTCCTACAAAGTGAGGTGTTTGAGCTATGAAATCCTTTAAAAATGTGAAAAAAATCATGGAGAACATGAGATAACGGATTCAAAATCATATATAACCAATATCAATAATTTTATTGTATGGAATCATTCATACAATATCAAAACCTATAGTGTGCATAGATTAGCAATAAAAAAACATATCAACTTAATGAGGATGGTTCATAAAGCATAGACCACAATTAATAAAAATATAGTTATTTAAATGAATATATTTGATTTTAATTTCACTTCCCAAAGTCATTTGACCTAGAATTTCTTTAACTATCTGTACCAAGCATAAACCTATTGACTAGTTCTATGTGTTTAAAAGGATGAAAAAGGAGTAGAATGGTTTTAGATCAATATTGGCACTTATAGAGAATTTAAAACATGGAATTTAGATTGAGAAAGATGGAGAGACATTCCACAGCCTTTTCCCATGTGTCACCTTCTCTCATGGGCCGTATAAGTGCCAAACTCTTCTCTTTTCCCAAGAAAATTTCTCTTTCTTTTGAAGAACTTGTCACCTTTAGTTATGAATAATTTATTTAAGGCATAATAGGACACATGGAATGTTACATCACCTTTTATAACCTTCACACTTCCCAATGAGGCTATACAACTCATTTAATACCCTATTTATGACCCCTAAATGACTCAAAATGATATATTGGCTAATATGACTAATGACCAAGGCTAATATGATATATAATGACATTAAAAACCCTATAATACACCTTATTAAATAATATTGAACCCCATATAAACCTATAAAGATCATTTTTTTCCTATGAGGGTCCTAATTTGACTTATAGGGTCAAATTTGGTCAGCAAATTGGTGACTCAAAGGGGTAGCATGCCTATTATACTAACTAGACCAGTAGCCTTATCAGTCCATTGGGATTAGGGAGTAATCTAAAGTCTAAAATAAAATAAGGAGGCATTTTACCATTAACCACAATCTTTGATCATGATAAGACCACTTGACTACCTCAACCACACAAAATAAAACAAATCAAACAAACCAACAAGACACACATGTGTTCAAAGAACTTAGGAAAAATAGGAAGCAAACAACTATATAAAACTAAAAAATAAGCATACCTCCCTTTCTAGGATCGAAAGGAAATTTTCTTGCATCTCTTTCTTCATGAGATGAATCATGGTACCACACATGTTGTTCTTTAGATTGAACACTTGATATATCAGACTTACTTCTTGGAAATTTACTTGTTATTATCTCAAGTAGACCATCTTCAAATAGGTCTCTAATGTAAATATATTCCTCTTGGCCTTGTACACATACCTCATATTGATACCCACTCTTCATCTCATGATCAACTTGTATCTTATTTGTAGGCATGGTTTCAAGAGGAATGGTTTCTTATTCCTTGGAAGATTTAGGCCAATAGAAGCTTGTTTTGACCTCAAAAGGTTAAGGTGAACTTTTATCTTTCTCATCTATGAAATTTTTAAAAATGTCGTCTTGCTTACCATCACTTTTAATCAGCTCTAAGGAATTTATAGACCCCTTGAGAGACTCAAACTCATTGTAAATGTTTGAAACTACTACCACAAGTCTTAATATTCTCTTTGAAAAACATCATGAAGGGTAACAACAAAAGAATATCCTTCATCCTCTTCTTTATAATTTAAAAGAAATTCATCCAATATCTCTTATTTGATAGAAATAAGGCATTCTTCATTATCAACACAATAAGAAGACTCAACACAAGGACTCACCTCTTCTTCATCATTTATGACCTATTGAGGGCTCTCAAGTTATATCTCAGCTATCATAACCTGATTTTGGTTTTGAAGGGTTACAATATTTTCAATCTCCTTCTCCTTTTTGGTGATGCCAAGACTAGGCATCTTAAAATTAGGTGACTTAACCCAATGAGGCTATCAAGGAGTTGTAATTTATTCAGGAAAGAGATCTAAATTTTAGTCAACCAAATTTTCCTCTTTAGGTTCCCATACCATAGGTCCATCAAGGAAAAGGGTGATGGGTTGAGGACAAGATGAACTAGTTGGTGTAGGTGGAATATAGATCTCAAAACTAGATTGAGAATGCATTATAAGGGATTCTTTTGGGAGTTATTAAGGAAGGGTAGGCAGACCTTGGGATAAAATATCTTGGTTATCTTCCTTCTACTTGACAATCACTTCATTGAAATCTGATCCAACTTGATCACTTTCTTAAGGGAGGTTATATGGGATGTTTTTAGGTATATGATCTTATTTTGGATCTAAACCTTCCATCACACCTTGCCTCAACAATTTTATTCTTGAATCTAGCTCTTCAATTTTTTTGGCTAGTTTATTTTGTAAAAATATCTCTTGAAGTTGATAGGCATAATCATGGGGATGATGAGTAAAACAGGGCTGACATAGAAGACAAGGAGTATTTTGAGGAAGGGCGGGAGGGACTTACATATGATCAAGTTTTTTTTCAACTTCACACTCTTTATCTAGGCTTCTATATTCTTTCTTTCCCCAATAATTCAATACCTTATTCTAGATTAGGATGCTAGGATTAGGATTTTATTATTGAGGTAGTGATGTAACTTGAAGAGTGGATGAAGTATTCAAGAAACTTGGAATCTCCTTAGGCTTAGATTATCCACCTTGTCTCTAACTTAGAATCTCTTATTTTGAGGTCTTTTCTTGAGGTAGGGATGTAATGGGAGAGGGTAATGAGGGATAAAACTCCACTTCCTTTGTTGCTAAGATGGACTAATTCATTTGTGTATTGGATAGCTCAATATACCTACCAAGGTTTGCTTCAGAAACAAGGTTTGTCTTCCCAACTCTCTCTTCTAGTTGATTGGGAAAAATATGGATTTGATAAGCTTTATTAGGCTTTTTAATAGGGATCAATTAGGACTAATATAAATCTTAGGGAAGTGTATATGAAGGATAATAGGTTTGGTGAGGTTGCTTCTCATTATTTTTTAGCCTATCTTCCAAGGATGAAACTAGGCCACTCACATCTAACATCTCACTTGTGATCCTTTGCCAATTGGATCTCTCAATATGTTACCACTCTCTTTTAACTAGATCTAATTCATCTCTCACATTATGAATGAAATGAATAGGAATATCTTGACCATGTCCCCTTAGTGTGTCAATATCCAACATGTACTTTTCATATCCCAAGAGTATTTTCTTGAAAATTGTGATAGAATGATTGGAAGAGTGACAAGGTTGGCTAAGAGGAGCAAGTTATTGAGGAGGCTGGTTATAGGACTAATAATACTCATAATAAGGCTGACAATGGTCATATTAGAACTGGTAAGGATCATGACAAGGCTGATAGGGAATGACATAAGCTTGATAAACCTCACCAACTTGTGTAAAATAATACTCAACGCTAAAGTTAGCTATGAAACTTCATTAGGAAGAAAGAAAGAAAAAATGATTATCAACAATATTCAAAAGGAATAAATATGTTGCTTGACCAGTTGATGTAATATCAGAGTCACATTGATGTTTAGATAGATGCCTCCAAAGGCTGATGTGTTGAAAGACAACACCAAAAAACTTTTAACTTCTTGGACTAAGAGTCCCACCGGGTATGCCAAAAACTATTGTTACTTGCATTTTCACCCTTTTAGGAGATGTATCAACTCTCCTCATCCAAGTGGCATTATTGAAACACCTATAGGCTTATGGGTAGCCTAAGGATGAGGTGAAAAACTAGATAGGGATAACTTTCTTGATGTACCACTTGTAGATCACTAATATACCTAAACTTGTTTAGGGAAAAGGGAGAGATAAAAATGAAATCAAATTGTCCTAAAGGAGGTGATACACTATATTATTTGATGACTTCCAACCAACTACATGT
This sequence comes from Torreya grandis, assembly GCA_037957365.1. NCBI lineage: Eukaryota > Viridiplantae > Streptophyta > Pinopsida > Cupressales > Taxaceae > Torreya > Torreya grandis. The sequence goes on from JARHVA010000797.1 coordinate 19,809, forward strand.
TACACATGAGATCAAAGGGCTAACTAAACATACACTTTTCCAATTTGAATCTTCTCACATTAATATTTAATTATGAGGTTATTGATGAATGTTTAGGCTATGAGGACTAGACAAGAGGTCTATAATGACACTATTGAATAGGATAATTCACTCAACCTTGACATTTCCTAGGACACTTCACATGACCTACAAGAAGAATCTACGAATAGGTGAGAGAATGAGACAACATGTTAAGGAAACCATAGTTATCACTAAGCAAGATCCATCATTTAAGTAAACACATTATGAATAGTTATGGAAGAGGTAAAAATAATTAGTATTATTAATCAAATGGTATGTAAATGAGTAGGACTTCACCATACTCAGGCAGAACATGAATTACAAAGGCCAAAATCGCTAGTTCTTATATAACTTGAGAGAGAGAGAGAGAGAGAGAGAGAGAGAGAGAGAGAGAGAGAGAGAGAGAGAGAGAGAGAGAGAGAGAGAGAGAGAGAGAGAGAGAGAGAGAGAGAGAGAGAGAGAGAGAGAGAGAGAGAAGAGATAATTCCAAAGGTCACAAGGACACTTTTTAAGCTAAGAAAAGGATTTAAATATACATGAAAAGAGGATGTGAAATGAACCATGTAATCTTAGGAAGCACAAGTGTCACCCCAAATCATGAAACTCTTGAAATGTGGTGTAGAAGTTCTCATTCTAGCTCAAAAAAATACCTTCATGATACACCTCTATTTGAACATCCTAAAACTAATTAAGGATAGGTATGATGATTGGAATTAAGGGGAAGACTTTTAGACATGACTCTCCATATATTGGCTATAGTCTTGGTGTTGGAAATATTTTAATTGATGTCAAAGCTCTAGCATTATTGGTGATAAAGGCCCCATTGCATTTAATGATGTTTGTAATAGTTATATATTGGCTAATGTGTGTTAATATTTATTTTATATTAATTAATATATTTTTTGTTGCATATAAGTCAAAAGAGGGCCTGTGGAGAAGTCAAAGAGTCATGGGGTAAAGACAAAAGAAGAATGGGATGCATTTTTTCATGAAGAGTCATCTTGGGGAATTCCAAGAGTCACCAAGTGAAGACAAAAGAGGAAGGGTACAATTTCTCATGAAGGGACACTTTGAGGAATACAAAAAGTCACCAAGATAAAGATAAAAGAGGAAAGGATGATTTTGCTTATGAAGGGTCACCATATGACTTTTCAAATGCAAGGATATGAAAGGTCATGCAATTTTGGCACCATTTTTCATGAGGATTGAAGGGTCACAAAGGGGGAAGGCCAAAGGTCATTTGGAAAGCCATAAATAAAGTCTTGAGAAGCCATTTTTAAGGTGTGTGAGAGTGATTATGATTTGTATTTGTTATATCTAGCTTAAAAGAGCAAAGGAGAGAACATAATGATTTGTATTTGTTATATCTAGCTTAGAAGAGCAAATGTGAGAAAGAGTATGATTTTTAATTGTTATATCTATCTTAGAAGAGTAGAGGAGAGAGAGGAAAAAGTTATTGCAATGAACTATTATTTGTTGAGATATCAACATTGAGAGATAGTTGTGTGGTATACACAAAAGGGGTTAGTACTCCTATGGGTTGGTACTCATGAATAGTTGTTGTGTTGGTGCTCAGTAAAGGGGTTGGTGCTCTTGTTGGTTGGTGTTCATGAATTATTGTTGTGTTGGTGCTCAACAAAGGGGTTGGTGCTCCTGTGGGTTGGTTCTCATGAATTATTGATGTGTTGGTGCTTAGCAAAGGGATTGGTGCTCTTACAAGTTGGTGCTTGTGAATATTGTAGTTTGAGTTGGTTCTCATTTCATATACTTGAGATTGTTCTTTGTGGTTGTTCCCACATTGGGTTTCCACATTAAATCTGGTGTCTCTCTCTATCTTGTGTGGTATTTATTATTTCAGTTTTATTTCATATCTTGAATGTATGTTAAAGTGGAATTTGATTAAGGGAAAGTTTATAAGATTTATGATATACTGATTCAACCCCCCCTCTCAGTATATCCCATACTTAATAATTGGTACCAAAGTAGGTTCCTTCAAAAAGGGTTTAATAACTTGAAGGTAGATCAAAGAAAGCACAAGATGGCCAAGCAGCTAAAGAAGGAGAATCAAGAGTTGAAATCTATGGTTGAGGCTATTAAGTAACAGGTGTGTATCTTGGATTCTAAGTTGGCTGTAGAATCAAAATAAAATAAGATATTTATTCAAGAGCTTAAGAATCAGCTAGAGGTTGAAAATTCAAGTTTGAAATCAAGAGAAGAAGAGTGTAATCAATTGAAGGTTGAGTTAGGTTCTTTAAAGGATAATCATGAGAAGCTAATAATCAAGGTTGAGAAATATCATGAAATATTAGTCCAAGATAAGAATGATACAAGTTTTAAATGCAAATTAAAGAAGTCAATCAGGTAGCCCAATGCTTTCAAATTTTCAAACTCTTTTCATAGCCATTATTTTGTTTTTCATCATGTTGGTCATAGGGCAAGAGATTGTATGAGGAAAATCAATCAGTCAAAGGGAGATATCAATCACATTCAATCAAAAGGTATGAGAAATGTTATTTGCTTTTATTGTCATAAGATTGGCCATACTACTAAATTATGTCCAAATAGAGTAAAGAGATCTTTGAGGTATGAGAAGAGCAAAATTTAGGTTTGGAGACCTAAGATAGTAAAAGTTGATCAAGTTGATTTTAAGAGTGAGAATAAATTAATTACTATAGTGGATAAAGAATTAGATAGGAAGGAATGTGAAGATTCTCTTATTATAGTTAAGCAGGATCATTGTTAAAATAAGATAATTAAAAGAGTTGAGAAGATTAAAAACATCATAAATGATGAGGTTAGTAAGTCAAATAAGTTAGACATGCTTAAACAGATTCTAAGAGAAAGACACAAGGAAGAAATAGAAGAGATGTGGGAATCTCTTGAGATTTATTTCTAAGACCCTTTGTGTGGGGTGTCTCTTCTAGGCTTCAAGGTGACACTTTTAAGAAAAATTGAAGCATGGTGGATGATATTGGGTCTTGGATATGTTGCATGACAAGAAGGTAAGTTGGTAGATTATTTTGTATATTATTTGAGGGAATAGTTTTTAAAGAAAATTTTGCATCAGTGGCAAGTTTAGAGGATATTAGAATGTTTCTTGCATATACAGTGTTTAAAAATTGTAAAGTTTTTAAAATGGATAATTGTCATAAGAAATTAGAATGTTGAAAAAGGCTAACAGTTTTAGAAATAAGGAGAAGGAAAGCCATGCAGAGTCATGCAAAAGTTAAAACTCTTTTGCTCCTCTATCAAGCTTTGATGAAGAGGTCATAATATGTTAGAAATGTAACAACTTCAGACACATAGCTTAGTAGTATATATGTGTGTTCAAGTCAGTCAAGGACCAGAGTTTTAAGGCTCCATTCATCAAGAAGAAGGTTCAAACATGTTCATGGTAGAAGAAACAACCTAAAGATTCTATGTTGATACAGACATCTTTGCATGAAAGAAATTAAGATCAACCATGGTTCATTGATAGTGGATGTTCGAGACATATGACATGAGACAAGAGTAATTTCATAACTCTAAAGAAGATAAATGGTGGCACAGTGAAATTTAGAGATAAAACCACTACCAGGATAGCTAGAAAAGGTACTTTGAGTTTGGATAATGGTATAACCAAGACTAAGAATGTTTTGTATGTAAAAGGTCTTAAGCATAATCTATTGAGTGTAAGTCAAATATGTGATCAAGGATACACATTAAAGTTTTATGAAGAAGGTTGTGAGATTAGAAGAAAAGATTCAAATGATTTGATTGCAAATGCTTAAAGGATAGGCAACAATTTAAATGTATTATCAAATATCTTCTCAAAGGCATGATAAAAAGACACATTCAAATGTATGCAAGAGGAGTTGGGAGTAATTTCTATTACTTCCTACCATTGAGGTTTAGCATTAGTTGAGGGGGAGCTAAGTGTTATTTCTAGGTAGGCCCTTTGCCATTAATGTCAAAGGGGGAGAATAATAGGTACATGTATAGGTACAGATGCAAAAATAGGTACAAGAAATAGGTATAGGTTGCTACAATAAGGGGGAGTTACTATATGTTTTTTAGGTGATAGTATGTGTAGGTTTCAAGATGTGGTAGTTTTAGGATTGAGGTTGCCATCAATGATAAAGGAGGAGATTGTTGGAAATATTGTCATTAATGTCAAAGGTCTAGCATTATTGGTGATAAAGGACCCATTACATTTAATGATGTTTGTAATAGTTATATGTTGGCTAATGTGTGTTAATATTTATTTAATATTAAAAAATATATTTTTGGTTGCATATAAGTCAAAAGAGGGCCCAAGGAGAATTCAAAGAGTCACGGGGTAAAGACAAAAGAAGAATGAGATGCATTTTCCCATGAAGAGTCATTTTGGGGAATTCCAAGAGTCCCCAAGTGAAGACAAAAGAGGAAGGGTGCAATTTATCATGAAGGGACACTTTGAGGAATATGAAAATTCACCAAGACAAAGACAAAAGAGGAAAGGATACTTTTTCTTATGAAGGGTCACCATATGACTTTTCAAATGCAAGGATATGAAGGGTCATGCAAGTTTGGCACCATTTTCCATGAGGATTAAAGGGTCATAAAGGGGGGAAGGCCAAAGGTTATTTGGAAATCTATAAATAAAGGCTTGAGAATCCATTTTTAAGGTGTGTGAGAGTGATTATGATATGTATTTTTTATATGTAGCTTAGAAGAGCAAAGGAGAGAAGAGAATGATTTGTATTTGTTATATCTAGCTTAGAAGAGCAAATGTGAGAAAGAGTATGATTTGTAATTGTTATATCTAGCTTAAAAGAGTAGAGGAGAGAGAGGAAAGAGAGATTGTAATGAAATTTCATTTTTTGAGATAGAAACATTGAGAGATAGTTGTGTGGTATACAAAAAAGGGGTTGGTGCTCCTATGGGTTGGTGCTCACGAATAGTTGTTGTGTTGGTGCTTAGAAAAGGGGTTGGTGCTCATGTGGGTTGGTGTTCATGAATTATTGTTGTGTTAGTGCTCATAAAAGGTGTTGGTGCTCCTTTGGGTTGGTTCTCAAAAATTATTGCTATGTTGGAGCTCAATAAAGGGGTTGGTGCTCCTGTGGGTTGGTGCTCATGAATAGTTGATGTGTTGGTGCTCAGCAAAGGGGTTGGTGCTCCTAAAATTTGGTGCTTGTGAATATTTTATTTTGAGTTAATGCTCATTCATATACTTGAGATTGTTCTCCATGGTTTTTCCCACATTGGGTTTCCATGTTAAATCTGGTGTCTCTATCTTGTGTGGTATTTATTATCTCAGTTTTATTACATATCTTGAATGTATGTTAAAGTGGAATTTGATTAAGGGAAATTTTATAAGATTTATGATATATTGATTAACCCCCCCTCTCATTATATCTCATGCTTAACACCTAGTCATTTGGAATCCTCCCAAAATGAGTTATCACCATCAAAAGTTTGGGAAGGAGCCTAAAATATTCGTCTAAAATGTTCAATAAATTTCATGGTCAAACTATCTCACTTTAATAGCCCTCCAAATTCATTTTCCCAATCAAGTCCTTCCAAGGGTTTGTAAGGGTTTTAAGCTTGTCTATACTCTTAAGATTTGTTCATGAAGATTAGACATTGAATTTTTAAAATAATAACACAAATGTGATATTTAGGACCTATTTTAACAACTCTAAACCTCTTATATTCCTATGCATAACCCCCAAGAAGATGTGAGAACTTCAACTTAGCCTATCGAACTTGTTTCTCCACTTTGCATAGATCTGAGTTATCTTTGGACCAAAAGATGAACTCCTTGTGATTTCTCCACCTTATTGAGAATTTCTAACATTGTAAATGACCTTATACACTTGATCCAATAGGATATAAATATTATCTCATGATAAAGTGAAAAGGGTTCTTTATTTGGCTTTAGGCCTAACCATACCCAATAAGCCTGCTTGAAACCCTTATGTTTTATGTCATATAATTGGAATTATTTTCATTACATAAGATTTAAAACATATATAATTATACCATAAAATTATTTAACAATTTATAATACCCTCCTACATCTATAAATGTAAATGACCTTTCATTTGGGCACTTGGCCGAAACCCTGCCCAACTAGACTTGATTGTAACCTTAAGGTTTAGAGCACCTTGTTTAGTTGTATTATTATATGATTGGCTCTTAATGTTTTCTTAGTTGTCATAAAACTTTATAAACCTAATTTAAAGGTTAAAAAATCTCTTTTCTCATCCCTCTATCTTATTTCTCAAACCTGCCAGTTTATGCCTTAGGGGAAGTGCCCTCTGTTTGAGACAAAATAAAGAGAACTTCCCCTATTCTCTTAAACAATTTGAATGTTTCATGGGATTAATAAGATTTTAAATACTCCATATAAAAAAAATAATCTTTTGGCTTTTGGTTTTGACCTTCCAACTCCTCAAAACCCAAGATAGATTGTAGGTAATTAGACTATGCACAAGGTCTCTATCATATGGAATGTGTGTTGCTTATTTTAGATCCTCTTCCTTATTATATATCCACTATGAGAGTGTCACAGAGATATTTTAGTGAGGTTTTTTAATCTTGAAAATCACTCAACCTCTTATGTTTTCTCCTCACTCTTTGACTGGGACAAGACTGAGTTCCATTTTTGACTATGTTCACTTCAAATTGATGTACCTATAGATCTCTTACAAGTTTTAGCTTAAATTCAATGCTTAAATACCTTTATTAAAGCTTCCATGATGATCCTAAAATTATTTGGACCCATTTTTTCACCTTGGGTAGCCTAGACCATCACTTAGGCACCCTATCTTAGTCACTACCACCCTACAATCACATATAATTGACTATATGGAGTCCTGTAAGTAGATTTTATCCTTAAAATTGTGTTATATATGCCATGGAGACTCTCTAAGATCTTAGGAAGAAATTTTTGGGATTTTAAATTCATTCTCCTAACTTTTTGATACTTCATGACTAATCTTGGATCATAGACTATATACATCTATAGTCAACTATATGTGAACATTTTTAAGAGAAGGGACACATCTATGTGTCTATAGGGTCTAAAAAACTATGTATCATCCCATCAAATTATCTCTAGATCATAATTTTTATCTTAAAAATATAGAACCATATAAACATGGAGGTAATGTATAATTTGAAACCTTAGGTGAAATAGGTCTCTTTTTGACTCAAACCTAGAGATTTCATTGCCTATTTTTAGAGCATAAGAATGAAACTTTGGAGCATCTAACAACCACCCTCCCTTTGTCATCTATCCTCAATATCTTGAAAATTTATATAATTAAGTGGAAACTTGAAGATAATTTCACCTAGATATCTTAGAAACCAATGCAACTCTATTATATTACCTTCACCAAATGACCTAGACCTCTATTTTGTGCTTTTAGGGAGAAAAGCCCTAAACACTGTCAGCTCATGTTTTGAATGTAGTATCCACTTAAATTTTCCAAATTGGTATCTCACATAAGTATATTATTATTTATTAAACATATTAAGAATTTAATAAATGTTTCATCTCATGTTCAAACACTTCTCATGATACCTCTAATTCTCTGTTAAGACACCTATAGGTGGACTTTCACACACTCAGTTAGTGAAGATGGGTAATTTGGTATAACACATGGTTTTTGAGATTCAAATGTGTTTTTTTAAGGTTCCTCAATAATTAAAAATAAACTCTCCCTACTATAAATGACATTTATTAGTTTAAAGCTCCTCCTAAACATGAGATTTTTCATGAGGACCCTTGTATATGTACATTAATGGCAAGAAACTATGAGTGACTATGTTGACTATCTTCTCATACTTTCCATGGTGTCACTTGGGTTTATCATATTTTTTAATGTTATAAGATCCTACTAAACAACTTGAGATAATAATTAATCCTCAATGAATGTATTTCATAGCTTTTACAAATCATGATTGAGACTGAGGATGAGCTGGGAGTTGACTGTGCATGCTAATGGACTGTGACCTCAATGATACTCACCTTGGAGATTCAAATTTTTTAATAAGTACATTACCATGACCATTTAAATGAGTGAAACATCATATTACATCAGATCAAATCCCTTGTAGAGAAAGAGGATTTCTATATTTGGTGGAATTTGAATGCAAGTTCAATCTCAACACCCTCTTACAAGGTGATTTATTTGAGCTATAAAATCCTTTTAAAATGTGAAACAAATCATTAAAAACATAATATAAGGGATTAAAATCATCTATATCCAATCTTAAGAATTGGATTTTATGGAATCATCCAAACAAGAGAAAAACTTGTAGGGTGCAAAAATTAGCAAGAAAAAAAACATAGTCAATTTCATGAGGATGGTTCATAAATCACAAGCCACCATTATTAGAATTTTTTTTATTTAAATGAATCTATATTATTTTAATGTCAGATAAAAAATGTGTTTGACTTTTAAGTTATCTAACTATTTGTACCAATCATAAACATGTTGACTAGTTTTGTGTGTCTAGAAGGGTGAAAAAGGAGTTAAATGATTTTAACTAAAAATTGGAACTTATAGAGAATTTAAAACATGTAATTGAGATTTATGATATGTATAGACATTCCATGGCCTTCTCCCATGTGTCACCTTCTCCCATGGGCCATATAAGTGCCAAACTCTTCTCTTTTCCCAAGAAAATAAATATTTCTTTTGAAGAACCTATCACCTTCAGTTATGAAAAGTTTATTTAAGGATTAATAGGACACATGGCATGTGACATCACCTTTTTGAACATTAAAACTTCTGAAAGAGGCCTTAAAACTCATTTTATTCTCTCTTTATGACCCCCAAATGACTCAAAATGATATATTGGCTAATATGACTAATGACCATGGCTAATATGATATAGAATGGCATAAAATAACTTATAATACGCCTTATTACATAATATTAAACCCACTATAAACATATAAATATGATTTTTTTCCTATAGGGGTCCCAAATTGACCTACAGGGTCAAATTTGGTCAACAAAGCCTTTTAACAACAATGTTTCTAAAACTAACTAGTAAAAAGAAGATGAATATTATAAGTACCATAAGATAAAGGGATACTTTACTAATGGGTATATGATCCTTAAATAATATGTCCAAGATATTATATATCAAGGAGATATTTCCTTTGAAAAATAACCACCCATAACATCTAACAACCAAAATTTGGGGATATATCAAGATCCATTCCCCAAACCTGAGTAAGGAGAAGGTAATAAAAAATAATAATAACCCAAACTAAGTAATGTTAACCAAGACAATCACCCTTTTGAATCCACAGTAATTTGTTTTGATTGCCTATACAATCATGTTGATGTCATTACTTTAAAATCCCAAGATTGTGTTGTTACTACAAGGCATGTAAAAACTACCATTCCTAGTGCATCATCATCTAATGTTAAATGTAAGTAAACTATTATCAACCATATTGAGAATATGAACACTAACATTTCCATCTTAAATTTTCTTGAAACTTTACTTGTGTATAAATACATCATATATAAATTCCTCCAAGAACCCTTATCTATTAAATAATCAAATGTGCCTAAGTTTGAAATTAGGTAAATGGAGATAGACTAAGAGTATTTCCCAAATCATAATCAAATTCATTCACTTACAAACATGGATCAACAACCCATCATTATCCAACAACATATCTTTTGTTCATTATTTAACATTCCCCATTTCCAAAAAACTCTTTATCCTAAATCTATCATTTCCAAATGCCTGGTGAAAAAGGTACTTGTGGATAATGTAATTCAGTAGGCCTTCATTATGGCCACCTCAAAACAAAGATCAAATTTATTATGCAAATATAATTTACAATACATTTTGTCATTAAGATCAAGTTCAACATCAACATCAACATTCACCTTGGTCTCAACAACAACCACATCAATAGATCAATTTGAAAATGTCAGTGACCCTTTTATAGTTATTAATGAAGCTTCATTTAGCATTGGTACAAGTTATCTTAGTAGTCTATATGAGGATTGTGAAACATGTTTTCCTTACACAAGCACTACCCTTCTTTTTCCCATCTAATATCCTAAGATCCCATTTCCTACACATGTCAATTGGGACCAAAATAGCCACACATCATTGTACTTATTCTATGACATCATATAAGCTACAACATCTATAAAGATCCAAGAAGACATATAATTTGAAAAAATGATCCCTAGAGAAACCTTGTTTGAGGCTCTAGGGGAAAATCAAAATAAAAATTCCCTATTGTTGGAAACCTCTTCAAGATACCAATAGATGAACAAATCAACTCTTCATTGCTTGATGAAGATAGTGTTAAAGACAATGAAAATATCAGACCAAAGCAATAGATAAACCTTGTATTGCATCTAGAATTAAAAATGGTGTGTGTGACAGAAAGTCCCAATTTTAATCAGTCCCTTGACATTTATACATCCATTTAATATCACATCCTTCATCTCAATACTATAATCCCACACCAAATCAGATATTTTATCCAATGTTTATCCTTATTTTCACTCCCCAGTATCACTCTCTTTCACAAAGGCTATGAAGACACCTTGTTTAGAGGTTTGAAGGAAGCACACTTAATGATTGATAAAAGTGAAAAGATAGAGATTTTCAATGGGATATATCATTCCCACATTCGATCCTATGAACACTGATTCATAGGTCACCTCAAAGGTACAACATATCTTGGGATACATCATTCTTAGTCCACTCCTTGCATATATCATTTCTTGGGATAAAATCAATCCATCATCAAAACCAATCTTAATGTGAAATAATTAACTTAAGTGGGTTAATAACATCCATGGGTCAATCTTACACTTCATCCATCAACCCATTTTCTCATCACTTCCCATATTGGTTAAAATACATTAACCATATGTCCACAAACTATGTAAGTGATACTTAATTTATAAGTTTAGCCTAACCACTAAAAACTAATTACCATCCCCATTCTTCATCTTTTCTTATCACTAATTGTCCATTGCTAACATCACCCTCTTGCTTAGGGTGTCTTACATCAGGGAAGCTTTGAAGTTTTCTTAGCATCCTTATATTTTTACATCATCTAATCCTTATTATTTGTTTTTCCTCTCAGTTTTGGGAGAACTACATTAGTTTGGGATCTTTTTGTACTATTTAAGTAGTGATAAGTTTCTAAGTTAAACTCAGCCATACCCACTTACTTTATCTTTATTTATCACCTAACTCCTCTTACTCTGTATTTCATAATAAATGTTGAGTTTGTATATTCAAATCCAATCAATCCACCTTTGTAGAGTTCATGTGATTTAACTACCTCAAAAAAACATAAATAAGAAAAAAAAATAAGAGAAAAAAAAAGTATGTCCATGAGTGAAAATCAATTTACTAGCACTTTTGGAAAGTGCCATGGTGAAAACCAAATTTGTTGCACCATGAATCCCATAATTAACATTATCTTCCATACATACATATAAATCCATGTTGTGATCAATAATAATTAATTCATTCCATCAATTAACTTATTTTTTATGATTTCACATCAATCATCTATAATCATTTCCTACTATTTCCAATCAATCTCCCACACCTGTTGATTGGGATTGACTACATAGAAATATCCTTCCTTTATCCATCAATCCATTGCTCATTCACTCATTCAAATAATCATTAAATTATTCAAACAATCCAAACTTTTATATTTTCAATGGGATATATCATTCCCACATCTGATCCTAAGAACACTAATTCATGGGGCACCTCAAAGTGTGCATCCTATCTTAGGATATATAATTCTCAGTCCACTCCTTACATATATGATTACTTTAGGGGAAATCAATCCATAATCATAACCAATTAAAATTTAAAATCATTAGCTTAAGTGGGTTAATAACATCCATGGGTAAATCTTACACTTCATCCATTAACCCATTTTTTCATCACTTCCCATATTGGTTGAACTATATTGACCAGATGTCCACAGACTACATATATTTTTATTAATTTCTAAGGTTAGCTCCACCACTAAAAACTAATTACCATCCCCATTATTCATATTTTCTTCTCACTAATTATCCATTGATAAGAATTCCCTCTTGCTTAGGGTGTCCTACATTAGGGAAGCTTTGAAGTTTTATTAGCATCTTTATATTTTAATATCATCTAATCCTTCTTTGTTTTTCCTCCCATTTTTGGGAGAACTACATTGGCCTAAGGTATTTTTGGAAAATATATGTAGTGATATGTTAGTGAGTTCAACTTGTCCACACCCCCTTACTTTATCTTTCTTTATAATAAATGTGAGGGGAGGTGACTATTATAACCAATAGGTCCATCCTTTCCAAGAATCATTTATTTTAATTGGTAAATAATAAACCACAATATTTTATTATTTATTTACACATGGTTTTCATCCCATGTTTAATAAATAATAAATCATTATTATTTAATAATAAAAAAAGTATTTTAAGGGTCTAAACTATTCTACTTAGACATTAAATATTCTAACACTCCCCCTTAATACTAAGTGGGAATAAATGTTATAGTCACCTTAATATAGGAATTATACTATGTACACAATTGAAGTATTAAAAAACCTTCATCATATCAAACATCGCATTTTGAAGCAAAAATAAATATAAATCATAAACTTTTATAAATTAATTCTAGGATAGCATGATCATGAGATTACATCTCATAATTTCTCATGAATAATCATCTAAGCATATTTAGATCCTTTTATAATATAAATACATCTATTAAAAATAATGCTTTATGTATTGGGGTACAAAATTAAAATTTATAAATGAATTTTTCTCAAATCGCATAACTTCTACACAAAGTTTACAATTTTTTACAATGAGAAGAAGTATAGAGAAGAAGAATGAACACATGGCCATTAGGAAGTGGCATTGTCATGCACACTCCCCCTCAATGACAACTCTAAGATTCCTAACATTACATAAAATTGATGAAAATTGGTACCACCAAGAAGTTTTGTGAATATATATATATATATATATATATATATATATATATATATATATATATATATATATATATATATATATATATCATTTTTTAATCTTTAGGATAGAATTGTAAATTAATATCACCATTAAAGACTTTCTTCTAGATAAAATGCACATGAACTTCAATATGTTTTGTTTTTTGATGTTACATTGGATTTTTTGTCATATATATACAAATTTAATTATCATAATGAAGAATGGTACTATGATAAACATCCAAATGAATTTCTCCCAATAATATTCATAGCCACATGGCTTCTTTGGAAACATTCATAGCACTTTTGTACTTTGCTTCAGTAGAAGAGATAGAGATAGTAGGTTACTTTTTACTGCTCCAAGTGATAACACCTAAATCAAACTTAAACACATATCCAAAAGTAGATTTTTTTATCTATAATAACAACATCATGGTTAGAATCATAATAACCATATAATTTAGCATTATTAATAGAAGAATACAATAAACCAAAATTAATTGTTCCTTTGATATAATGAAGAATTCATTTAGCTAATTTCCAATGATCCAAATATGGATCCTGCATAAATCTATAATCAACACCAACATCATATAAAATATATGGCCTAGTAATGGTTATTGCTGATGGCATATAAATTGTGCTAGATCCTAGCCAATCAACAATGGGAAGTTTCAAGTTGTGGGACAATGTGACTTGAAACAACCTCCAAGTTTTAAAGAAGCTGGTCTCTTCTATTTTATGGTGTTGGGGAAAAGGGATAGGAGACTAAATAGAAATAAAAAATGCAGGAATTACAACCTAACTATGGTGATGCGCCTAAGTGTAATCCTAATCCTAACCTAAGCATAGAGTGACTATTATAGGATTCTATTACATTTAAGAGAAGACAAGTGCATGATCAATATAAAAGATTGGAATAACAGAAACAAAGGCTCACAATAGGGGAGTCTTTTGCTGTGATATAGGAATTGTCAACAAAGGCATAGTGTTCTATCTTCTTAATAGAATCCTCCAATCACATAAGAGGCACAAAAGTCACAAATAGTTATGTAGAACTTCAGATTCTAGAAAATGAGGCAAAATCAAATAACATTTCCAATCACAACACTAGCAAATCTACAGCATAGACTACTGTGTAAATGACACAGGTAACACCAACCAAGGCATGTTGCTTAAATTTCCTTAATTCATTTAGCCATATAAAGGGCATAGAAACATGCATGATTATATCAACTTTTACAACTTCAAGAAATCAAGACAAGAGCAAATTATATTACTAGTCAAAATTACAAGTCTAAACTATGAAAATCCCCCTTCTTTTTTTAGATTTTATAATCTTGCTTATATAGCCTTGGATGTCTCTTTAGATCACTTCCTTTCTCATGCAATTTTCTCTGTCCTTCGTCTCCTTAGCCACTCAACTATCTATTATGCCCCCATTGTTAGGGGACAAATAGATGGCAACTTCAATGCTGTGGGGGGCTCCAAAAATCTACTTGATGAACTGTTTCATCTACTCAAATTAACTCCATTTGATTTTCCCTCCATTTCATTTTAACAGACAAATGGACACCCTGTTCTATTAGATATGAAAGAGGACACTTAGATAATTCATGAAAATTCTCTTTATGGTCTAGGAGGTACCAGAGAATGACACTTGGCACCCTCTGCCTAATTCATCAAAGACACATAGCTCTCTCCGCTTCGCTTGGTTGTGTTGTAGATATATATTCAGGACACATATTAGACTTTTGTAACTGGTGACACTTGGTAGCTTCTGCAGACCTTTGAAGTAACACCTGGGGCCCAACACCATTTTATATTTGTCAATAGCGCTTGATGAAGATTCTCTCAGGCATTGACATGTGGAGGCTTCCACGGCTTCAAGGAAGATAAGTGGCATCTTTCACTTTCTTTGGGGATGGAATGGAGAGGGACCCAGAAGGTGAGACTTGGCAACCTCCACTGCACTTTGATACTTATCAAAATGAATGATGCATTTATGTGTTAAAGGGAAAGCATTGGACCCAGGCATTGAAATAAAGGCTCTTGGTAGTTGACATGTGGTGGCTTCTGCTGCTTCTTTAAAAGGTAATTCAGGGCCTCCACAATCGCCACCTGGTACTTTTTGCTCTCCCTATTACTTAGCTTGTTGAAAATCTTTGAATGAAATGTAGACGCCGATATGAGATGTAGATGCTAACACGTGGTGCATTCCACTTAACTGCTATTGGGTATGTGGCACGGTCTGCGGTTCTCAAAAGTTACAAAAAGGGGACTCAAGGGATGCCAACTATCGGCTTTGTCTCCTAAAAAGTGACACTTGGTAGCATTCACTTAAACTTGAACTCGAGCACAAATGAGATGAAGAAAACAAGAAGGGGAAAAAGACTTGTGCTCAGAGGGTGACACTTGGTAGCTTTCACTGCATCCCAACACTTAGGCAAAACGAACTGGCCCTCTACTTTAAAATTTTACTGCCATGTCTAAGGTGTGCAGGAACCAAAATTGTAGTGCTTAGATCAAAAATAATTAAATATGATGTAGAGTAAAAAATTACTCTACAGTTATTGGTGATCACCAAGACTTTTGAGCCTGCTCAAAAAGAACCCGACTCCCACTATGCGGCCACGTGCTCAAAGAACACTTATTTAAAAGAAAAAATGGGAAAAACTAAGCAAAAATATTGAAAGCAAACTACTATATACAACTAACCAGGTATATTTGCTTCCCTCCTGGATCAAAAGGAACATTTCTAAAGTCTCCTTTATGGTGAGAAGACTTATGGTGCCAGACAAATAGCTAAATGGGAAGGAGATTTTGTGACCTGCTCCTCTTGCCTGTCACCTTGCTTGGCTTGTATTTGAGTGGATCAAAATCAAACATGCTTCTAACATATATGTGCTTTGCTTGTCCTTAGAAGCTTGTTGAATGTTGGTCTCTCAAACTGGTGCTCCGTGTTATCAATAAATCATCGGCTATTGGTTCTTCACCATTAGCCCTTTGATATCCATCACCTTTTGGCTCATCTTCTTCAAATTCTAGCTTTATCTCATCATCATGCTCTTTGATGACTTCATCCTCTTGCAAGGATGAATTAAAAAGTTGGCATCTCTTCTGCATACTCATTTGAATCTCAAGGCTTTCTTCTTCATCTGAAACCAGCTCAGCACCTCCTGCCTCAATGACTTGGTCGAGGGAGTGTCCATGTTCCTCCATATCCTCTTGCAAAGTGAGGAAAAAATTAGAAATGATCTCTTCTTCGTTAGAAGTTAAGGAAAAAGCTTATGGCTTATCCTCTTGCTCATCAAAAGGGGAATCTATGGTGATCTCCTCCTCTTCTATACTGATGTAATCCTCTTGATTTGCCATGAATTGAGCATATTCTTCTGCATACTCAATTGCCTCCTTCAAAATATATTTTTCTTCAAAAGGGGATGAAGAAGAAGGCTGTGATAGAAAACAAGAAGCCTCTTGAGTAGGGGCAGAAGGGACTTGAGGGGAAAGTGAGAGTTTTGGATCGTCTTCCCTTGCTGCTATCATAGACTCTACATTATTAGGGAAGTGATCTTGATGGGTTTGGCCTTGCTCATGAATAGGGGTGGCGTATGTCTGATATGGTATTTGTGGTGGTGGATATGAAGTTTGGTAGACTTGGTAAGGCTAGTTCTCATGAACATTTAGCCTCTTTTCTAGGAACACAATTAATCTACACACTTCTAACATCTCATATGTAAGTTCTTTCCAATTTGCCCTTTCAATGGGATCCCACTCACTTTTAATCAGATCTATTTCTTCCCTTACTTGATAGATGATATGACAAGGAATCCCTTGGCCATATCCCCTTCTACTGTCAAGCTATAACACATATTTTTTAAATCTAAACAATGCCTTTTTGAAAGTGAAAATAAGGTTAGGTTGAACATGGGATGAGACATATTGGGGGGACTGGGCATAAGACTGATGTGGCTCAAAACAATATGCATCTTCATTACTCGACATGATTCTAGGAGAAGCTTGTTCTTGATAAAACATATTTGAAGGATAATAAGACTCATAACTATGAGTTATAGAGTTATACATACCAAAGGGATTTCTTGATGATGCCACTTGATTCACTGATGACTCAGAGTTGTTGGTGTCAATAAAACCTCCAAAGGCAGATTAGCTAAAAAATACACCAAAATTCTTCAACTCTTTGAAAGATTGGTCCCACCAAGCGTGCCAAAAACTGTTGATGTCATAAAATTGCACTAGATCCTAGCCAATCAACAATGGGAAGTTTCAAGTTGTGGGACAATGTGACTTGAAACAACCTCCACATTTTAAAGAAGCTGGTCTCTTCTATTTTATGGTGTTGGGGAAAAGGGATAGGAGACTAAATAGAAATGCAAAATGCAGGAATTAAAACCTAACTATGGTGATGTACCTGAGTGTAATCCTAATCCTAACCTAAGCACATAGTGACTATTATAGGATTATATTACATTTAAGAGTAGACAAATGCATGATCAATGTTAAAGATTGGAATAACAAAAATAGAGGCTCACAATAGGGGAGTCTTTTGCTAAGATAAAAGAATTGTCAACAAAGGCATAATGTTCTATCTTCTTAATAGAATCCTCCAATCACATAAGAGGCACAGAAGTCACACACAGTTATGTAGGACTTCAAATTCTAGAAAATGAGACAAAAGCAAATAATATTTCCAATCACAACACTAGCAAATCTACAACATAGACTACTGTGTAAATGACACAGGTAACACCAACCAAGGCATGGAGCTTAAATTTTCTTAATTCATTCAGTCACATAAAGGGAACAGAAACATGTAGGATTATATCAACTTTCACAACTTCAAGAAATCAAGACAAGAGCAAATGATATTACTAGTCAAAATTACAAGAAGTCTAAACTATGAGAATTCCCCCTTCCTTTTTTAGATTTTAGAATCATTCTTATATAGCCTTGGATGTCTCTTTAGATCACTTCCTTTCCCATGCAATTTTCTCCATCCTTCACCTCCTTGGATGCTCAACTGTCTATTATGCCCCCATTGATAGGGGACAAATAGACGGTGCCTTCAATGCCGTGGGGGGCTCCAAAAATCTACTCGATGAACTGTTTCATCTACTCGAATTAACTCCATCTGTTTTTCCCTCCATTTCATTTTAACAGATAGATGGACTCTCTATTCTATTAGATATGGAAGAGGACACTTAGCTAATTCATGAAAATTCTCTTTATGGTCTAGGAGGTACTAGAGAATGACACTTGGCACCCTCTGCCTGATTCATCAAAAACATCCAGCTCTCTCTACTTCCCTTGGCTTTGCTATAGATTTATTCAAGACACATATTAGACTTTTATAGTTGGTGACACTTGGCAGCTTCCACAGACCTTTGAAGTAACACTCAGGGCCTAACATTGTTTTATATTTGTCAATAGCGCTTGATGAAGATTCTCTCAAGCGTTGACACGTAGAGGCTTCCACGGCTTCAAGGAAGATAAGTGGCATCTTCTGCTTTCTTTGGGCATGGAATGGAGAGGGACCCAGAAGGTGACACTTGGCAGCTTCATTACACCTCAATACTTAGCAAAATGAATGATGCCTTTATGCATTTAAGGGAAAGCATTAGACCCATGCATTGAAATAGAGGCTCTTGGTAGTCGACATGTGGTGGCTTCCACTACTTTTAAAGGTAATTTAGGGCCTCTACAACTGCCACTTGGTGCTTTCTACTCTCTCTAGTGCTTAGCTTGTTGAAAGTTTTTGAATGAAATGTGGATGCCGATATGAGATGCAGATGTTGACACATGGTGCATTCCACTTAACTATTGTTGGGTATGTGGCATGGTCCACGGTTCTCAAAAGTTACAAAAAGTGGACTCAGGGGATGCCAACTGTTGGCTTTGTCTCTCAAAAAGTGATACTTGGTAGCATCTACTTAAAAATTAACTTAGGCATAAATGAGATGAAGGAAACAAGAAGGGGAAAAAGACCTGTGCTCAGAGGGTGACACTTGGTAGCTTCCGCTGCATCCCAACACTTAGGTAAAATAAATTGGCCCTCTGCTTTAAAATTCTACCGCCATGTCCAAGGTGCGCAAGAACCAAAATTGCAGTGCTTGGATCAAAAATAATTAAATACGACATAGAGTAAAAAATTACTCTACAGTTATATAAATCAAAGTACCAATAATTTGTCTATATAAAGTAGGTTTATCTTTTTTAAATGTAATTTTTAGATCAAATTTAACACCAATTTTAATAGGAGTAAAAGAAGATTTATAATCATGTTAAACTTAACAATAAGGTTATGAGCATATTAAGATTGTGAGACAATAATATAATGTTTATCCTAAAATATAACCATTCCTAAATATGATGTAGAATACCTAAATCAATCATTTCAAAAATTTGACTTAGTTTATCCTTATATTTATAATTAAACTAGATAGATCACTAGTAATTAACAAATTATCAACATATACTATCAAATGACCATTTTGAATGTTAAAAAAGAGATCATGATCAAAATAACAATTAGAGAAACTTAATTCTTTGGAAAAAAATTAATTTTAGAATACCAGGCTCGGAGGAGTTTATTTTAAACCATATAAATATTTATTTAACTTGCATACATAATGTTCTCTATTAGGATTAGTGAAACCTTTAAGTTGAGTCATTTAGATTTCCTCTTCTAAATCACTATTTATAAATTTATTATTGACATTATTTTGATGGATAACCCAACCATTTTAGGCTACAAGAGTAAAAGAAGTCTAGCATTACTCATTTTTTCTATAGGATCAAAGGTTTCAACATAATCAATCCTAGGTTTTTTAGTAAACCCACAAGAAACTAACCTAGATTTAAACTTATAAATTATACCAATTGAATTATATTTTATCTTATAAAGTTATTTATAACTGATAATATGCCTTTTAGGTAAAGGAGGGACAAGATCCCAAGTCTAATATTTAATTAAATTATTATATTCAACTTACATAACAATATTTCATCTATCATCTTGAGTGGATTCCTCAAATTTTTGAGGTTCAAATTCATATATAGTCATTAATGCATGATAAGAATGTTGAATTCTAGTTAATTTATTAAGGTTATCAATATTAGAAGATTAAATTAGGTTTTTTAGCCATTTAGGTCTTTTATATTGAACATGAAATGTAGGGGTGCCCTTAGACTCTAAGTTATCCAAAGCTGGATCAAATTCCTCAACGACATCTATTTCATCATAAGGAGAAACATGAGTAAGTTTAATCAATAGAAAAACACTAAGGAGGTTCCATAGAGGGCTCACAAAGTGTTTTTTTGAGAATAAGAACATTCATATCCTTAATGATCTAATTTTTATAAGGATCATACTCTCTTAAACCTTTTTTATTACCTCCATAACTTACAAAAATATAAGAATAAGAAGTGGGATCGGGCTTCTTTCTTTTAACTTTAGGAATAAAGATATAATTAGGACTACTAAAGATCCTAAGATGAGCCACATTGGATTTATTTTTAGTCCATATTTTAAAAAGGGTATAAAGGTGTAAAGCTTTGGTAATGATTCTATTTATAATATGTACAATAGTATACATGGCTTTGACCCATACAAATCTAGGAATATTTGTATATTACAACATTGTTCTAGCTATTTCTATGATGGTGTGATTTTTCCTTTCAACAATACCATTTTGTTGAGGGGAATAGGGATATGTTAGTTCATTTTAAATACTGAAACTAATTAAAAAAAAATTAAAACTCTTTTTCTAACATATTTATAACTATTATCATTTCTTACTCTCTTAATATAAAATCAGATGCATTTTTAACAATAGCTTTAAATTTCTTAATATTAGACAACATGCTAGATTTATTTTTAATGAAAAAAGACCTGATAATTCTAGTGCAATCATAAATAAAAGTGTTAGAATACACATAAAAATTAAGATATATATTTTCAAGAGGTCCTACAACATCACTATGAATCAATTATAAATGATGTGAGGAATTTACATCATGATTCTTGTGAAAGGGGTTAATATGTGGTTTACCTCGTAAGCAACCCTCACAAGTTTCATGATGAGAGGGGATAGAAGGAAGTCAAAAAACAAGATTATTTTTATACATATCATGTAAAATTATAAAATTAACATGTTCTAATATTTCATTCCATATTTGATATTCATTCTTACCATGCACTGAAAGAAAACAAGCAAAAGAAGGAAAAACGATATATAAACCATTTTTTTGAACACCTTCAACAATCAAAGAACCAGATTGATTTATAATGGACCAACTATTTTTAAGTAATGTTCTAATGAAACTATCATTTTTAAGTTGAGAACAATATTATTTTTGTAATCTTAAGTATACAAAAAACATCATTTAAAATAACATTTGAAAACATTTTTTTTCCTATTTAGTTATTTCTAAAAAGGAATTATCTCCTAAGTAAATTTTTTTAGAGATATCTATAGAATCACATAGAATATTAGATAAACAAGTTGTATGGTTCAATTCACCACTATCAAAAATCCACTCATTTTCATTTAAAATAAATAAAACAACATATATAGTAATAACATTTAAATCATGATTGTTATTCTGATTAAGATTTTGATTATTCTACTTGTTTTGATGAGATTCTTTCCATTTATTATTTTTAAAAGTTTGATTTTTATTTCTATCTTTATTTTTAGAATATCTTTCCCTCTTATGATCAAATTTACCACATAAATTGTAATTTTTATTAAACTTAGGTTTATGATTCTTATTACCATATTTCTTATTCTTGTTTTTGATTTTAGTAGAATTAGGGTTAGATTTATGGATTTTAGTGTTACTATAAATATTATTTAAGGTGATAAGTGCCTAATTGGAATTATATTTAGAATCAAAATTGGTCATAACTTTCTCTTCTTGAACTAGGAGAGTAGACAAGGTGGTAAGGTCAAAGATATATTACTCAGTTTGATACTTAGAATTTAAAATTGAAATGAAATTTATAAAATTTTCATGAATATTTAATTGAAATATAAAATAAATCAATTGATCTTGAATTAAATTACAATTAAATCCATCTAACTAAGCTTTAATATTTTTAATTTTAGTAATAAAATTTACAACTTTCTCATCACTTTTCATAGGTGTAGTTAGCAATTCAATGATTAACTTAATAATATTGAAGAGATGAGTTCCCTCATACATGGATTTAATGATTTTCCAAGCATCAATAGGAGACTCATTATTACCAATGTGGATAAGTAATTCATCTTTAACACTCTTAAAGATAATGGGCATAGCGTCATATGATTACTGTTGAAATGCATTGGTAAGCTCAGGGGTCACATGACATCTAAAAGAGGATTTTTTTATTCCTAACCATAATATTATACAATTTATAGGCCATAAATTTAGATTTAACATGAATTTTCATATATTATAGTTATTTATATTAAGCATTTAAGATTTATCTAAATAAAAATAAGGTAAAGTCATAGCTTCCTTTTAAATAAAATAGTAAACAAATGCTTAAAATGAAACTTTTTAGTGTGAATTTTAACTTAAACTTGATATTAAAACAAGTTTGAAAGTTCAAAAACATAATAATTATTCAATTTAATGCTAGAAAAAATAAAATATTGTGATAAAATAGGGTGTCTAAAGTGTCACAAAAATATATTAATTTAAGAATAATTTTAAGAAAATTAACCTTTTTAATGAGTTTTTATACTATGGTTATAAAATAAAGTAAATAAAAAGTGCAGCTATACTTAATTATACAATTTAGATGCAAAATAATGTAAAAACTGATTTAGAATTGCATAAAACTAGGTGTTAAAAGAGTTACACTTAGAATGATCACCTAGACACTATTATTTAAAAAGTTATAAAATTAATATTAAGAGGTTTAAAAACATAAAATTAACAATTTAGATGTATTCATAATGTGCCAAAACTTATAGATCGACTGGTTACATGACTATATTTGTCAAAATATTTACTAGGTCGAAAGTTAAAACAAGTTTGACATGTCAACTAGGGTTTTAGACATGTAAAACATTGGCATGCAAACAAAAAGATGGAAAATAAATTAAATTAGATTTAAATAAATGATTTGACCAAGTATTAAAATATTTAATTAATGGGTTTTTGAACTTGGTACTTCATTAGTTGTAAGTTCTAGTAAAGGAAAGCTTACCAACTCATCTAAGAAACCAATTAAGCTGTAATATGAATTAATTAATATTTATACATTTTTTATTTAATTTTTAATAATAATAAAAAAATAAATAAATATTTAATGTGAATGTAAAATAACTAGTAAATAATAATTACTTTTATTTTAACTTTTTAGAGTAAAAGATAAAGAAGGTGGGAGCCACAAGGTCTACGTAGATAATTTAAAGTTTTAATAAATAATGTTTAAAACTATGTAACATAAGCTTCATACCTTTAGCTTCACAAGGCACCCCTATATAATTTTAGGATCTTAGATCTCTCTGTATAAGTCTTAGATTAAATCATTAAATTATCAACCCTCCTATTTTTGTTTGATAAGCACAACTGGACCCTTAAAATAGAATATTGATGAAGAATTCGACATTTTGAATTTCCGAAGCTGAAGTATGGTGCCCCTATAGATATTTGGGAGGGCCTATAAAATTATAAAGGCACTCAAAAAACTTGAAATTTATTTCAATCTTATGGATTTTTTTGTAATGATGAAGGAATTTACAAAAATGAATTTTGACTAAAAATAATAATTTTTTGAGTTTTCCTATTCTGGTTATGGCACCTCTGTGAAAATGGTGCCAAAGGGAGGTTTCAGGCTGATTTCTGGTTGCTTTGGATGCTTGATGGAGCTCTTAAAAGACCCAATGCTAAGATACAGGGCTCCACAAAGTAAAGAATGACCTAAAAAAATATAGTATGCCTTCGAAGCCATAAAAAATATAATACTAAACTGAGATAAATAAAAAAATTGTTTGACAAAGCTTTTCATATGACATGAATCTTCCAACCAAAAACTCTTACCAACTACCCAATCATCTCATGGCTCTAATTTCTTGATAAAATCAACATAATATAAAATATATATATGCAGTATAGTGTTGTATGTAGATGAATAAATGGTGGCAAAGAGCATAGAGAATTGACATAGTACACAAGTATTTAAAGTGGGAAAACTTCCAATAGGTAAAAAACTTACAAAGATGATATTTAATTAATTGAGAAGCTCCACACCCCAATACAAAATCTTCCCTTCTCACTTATTCACATAAGACTTCACATAACTTTTGTAAATATTTGCCACATGCAAATATCAAATTCACTGAGTGTGTTCACAATGAATAATACAATAGGGGTAAAACCCTATTTATAATAAATGTGAGGGGAGGTGACCATTGTAACCAATGGGTCCATCCTTCTCGATAATCATTTAATTTAATTGGTAAATAATAAACCATAATATTTTATTATGTATTTACTAAGTTTTTTACCTCATATTTAATAAAAATAAATAATTATTATTTAATAATACACCAAAGTATGCTAAGGGTATAAATTAGCCCACTTAGACATTAAATGTTATAACACTTTTCTCTACCTATCTCTTCACCACCTCATTCCTTTCAACTTATCAATCTATTTTAACCACTTTTCCATCTTGTTAGTCTCTTTTAATAACAGGATTGACTACCTTCCTCATCCACCTCTCTTATCTCCTCCAAAACCACCATCCACTTCGCTTCACTAGTCATCGTATCACCTTTCAATGCATTTCTTGTGCATGATCACTACTCCACCACCCACTTCTTCATATTTTTTTCCCTCTCTCCACTTATTCCCAACCTTTCCCTTTATCTCCTTCATCTTATTTCACCATCCTCATCATTTCCCCTTACTCTTGGTAGTTTGTTATACCCTCTTCATCACTTTCTTTCCTCCCTAATTCCACATCATCTCGTTCCCCTACACAATAGTAGACATTTTTTCCTTCCCTTTTTAAACTATAACATATTTATCTTCTTCACTACCACCTTATTACTTCTCTTCCACTACTCCAAATCCATGTTCATCCCAATTCTCAAATTTTTTCATCTTTCCTATCTTTCACATCTTGAATTCTTTTTTTTTAATAGATTTCTTGTAGCCCCTATATGTGTGTATATTATTCTTCTTCTCTCATGTTTCCCTTGTCTTTTACATCCCTCTTTTCTTCTTCCTTGTTCCAAAATTTTAATTTTCCATTCTTCCCACCTTTTCCAATTTTCCTTTTATTTTCTAGTTTATTTTCATACTTTTCACCTTTTCCATCTTATTGTTTTCCTTCACAACTAGCTTCTAGCTAGGCATTTATCCTTTGATAATCCTTCCATAATTTCCCTTTTATTATTATATATGAAAGCCTTTGCACTTTGCTTTCTCCTTTTCCTCTTTCCATCTATGTATGCACTTATGTTTTACATTTGTGTGACCATTTGTGCTTTGTATCCTTATCAACCTTCTTACTTAGTCCTTCCTTTTTCTTTTTATCATCCCTTATCTTCATCTCTTATTTTCATATCCATCTCATTCATTGTCTTTTTATGTATCTTCACTTCTTCACTCTCTTATCATCCATTTTCCATTTTCTCTATATTATTTCTTCACCACCTCACCCCTTTTTAGCTTGTAAATATCTTATAATCACCCATCCAACCTATAAATATCTTTTAATAAGATGATTGACACCCACCCTATCTCTTGACCTTCTTGTCCAACAATCCACTAATTCTACCCATTTTTATAACCCCCTTTCATATATTCCATCCCATTCTCATCTCTAATACCACTTTCTTATTTCCTCCATTGTTCGTTTCCTTACCTATCATCATTTATCCTATCCATGCTTACTTGGTCATGATACCACCTAATTCTTCACTCTCCTATCATCCTTTTTGTGTCCTTTCACTCATTTTTCCTCCATTTTCATTTTCATCACCAAACTATTTTCTTCTTTGTCTCTTTTATACCTCTTTTCACTCCTTTCATTACCTTTCATATTTTTCATCATCATGTTCCCCTACATTTTTGATAACCTTCTATCACATTCCTTTTAAATTACTCAATATGTTATTTTTATCATATTCCTCTCACCCCCATCTTCTACATTTTGTTTTCATTCTCATTCCTCCATTTCATTTCATTTTTCTCATTCCTTGATTTCACTTGGTGACATTACTCATGCTTTATGGTCCTTTTTTATTCTTCTCCATGTTAGGATTCTTACACCATTATCCCTCTACATCATAATCTTTATCAATGACCTCACTATCTTATCCATCCTCATTCATCCATTTCCTTATCAATTTTAACATCTACATTTGTTGTTAGCACTCCCTCACATTTTTCCATTAGAACTCATGATCTTCAACAATTAGGGTGTGGTCACTAGTTTGTACTAATCTTACATGCATCTACATGCATGTTTCCTCATGCCTTACACTCTCTTACTTTAATGCATGAAATATTATCAAGCTCACTACTTTAAATTATGTCCATTTCTTCCTTCAATGTCTTTGCATGTTGTGCATGGGTACTCTTTCTATGCCTTGTCCCTTTCTAATTACTCCCTTTACCTCATATCCCTTTTCCACCCCCTTTTCCCATTATCAAACCAATTGTACAACCTAATCCCATGGTTGAATGATAAAATATACCTTATCCCATCATCTTCACCATCCTATCTATCATGATTTTCCTATCCACCAACCTAATCACTCTTAATTACTGCATTCATATATCTCCCTCACTCATGTTGGCCACACCATTATTTATTATTAAATATCCAAAACCTAATGCTTCTTATTGATTTATTATCATCTTTGGGTTAGTCTTGTCTCCCTTTGAACTGATGGTACACCCATACTTGTTATTTTTCACAAAACATCTTATTTTAACCCTATATTAAATGGACACCATAAGTATATAATTCATTATACAAGTGCACACTCATCTTTATCTCTCTCTTTCCCTAGATGAAGTGGACATTGTGACTATATCAATCACTATATGATTTCTCACTCATCTATTATCTATCTCTTCTCTTAGATGAAGTGGACACTATGCTTATCTCATCACTAAATAGGTGAAACCTCATCTTTTCTCCCACTCCTCTTCTATATTTTATTCTCTCTCCATTAGGCTCTCATCCTTTTACAATTTTATCCATGCTCTCATTTTTTTTCAAGCAATTTAATTTATGCTCTCATTATTTTTTGAATACATTTCCATATTCACCTCCCTCTTTCTATTTCATCTTATCATTCCCTCATTACTTTTTCTTCTCCCCATTTTTAAGATAACTACATGTCACCTGAAGTCTATCCCTATTATCATGGGCATTCACACCATTACCAATGGCATGAGTGTTTATAATATTTAGGTAGTGCTCATGGGCATGGGTCCCCTAGGGTTAGTTCATCCACTATCTTGGTCATCTCCATTCATCGATATCATGATTTCATATTTTTCACATTTTTATCCACAACCACCTAATCATCTAAGGGATCCCTCATCAGTCATTTAATGTTTTCATAAATTTTAGCCTCCAAAAGTCTCAACCCTATCCAAAGATGTTAGTCAAGTCATTTGTTTCCTTTTCAGGTGGTGGTTGATTTAGTTTTTATTTTTTCCTATATTTTGTCATCATTGTGATTAACTTATCTTCGTTAAGATTGCTTAATCTTGATTATCTTGTCTTATGTCCTTTTAGTCTTATCATTTACTTATTTTATTATAAGCTCATCCTTTTTATTTATGTAAATTTATTTATTTGCTTACATTCATCTTCTTTACAATTGTTTGTTTTTATTTATTTTCATCATTTTTGAGTTAGGATATTTTTTTGTATTACACTTTAATGTGATTATGATTTTTCCATATCATGATGTAGTTTATTCTACAAAAATTAAAATATTTTTATTCTTATGTATAAAACACAAATATTCATCATGATTATTTCATATCATTGGTTATTATTATTTTATGCTAAAATAAAAATTAGGTTTCTCAAATCTTACCTCCTTATTCATGTTGGTATTCCAAATCAAGGAAAAATAAAATAAAAAGTAGCTATCTAGCCATCCATATAATATCCATCCATACAATCAATTTTCATAACTAATTTTTAATTTATCCTCCCCCTATAGCCTATCCCCCCCATTTTGATAATGTTTTTCCCTCCAACCCATAATTTTATCCAAATTTTAGGCATAATTAATAGAAATACTATAAATCTTTATCACCTACTTGCAACTATCAATTTTGTAAAATCCTTTTCTCAAATTAGAAAATCTATCTTTGTTGTTTTCAAACCTAAATTTTAGAGGGAAATATAATTCCCACATCCACTCATGTGACCCCTAATTACTAAGTAGCATCAAAACATGAAGTTAATGAGTAAGACATTCTTTTTCCAATCTATTCTCTAGTTTTTACCAAGGGACAAATCATTTTTCAAAATTTTTAATCTTGCAAGTATGATATTGATTTCCAATGCTTCAATTTTTTGATGAGCTTCCTTATCACCACTTCATCATTTTTACTCTTAAATCATTTCTAGGATTAATCTAATTTCATGCATGAACACTTGAGGGGGCATCATGGGTCCTTCATTTCATTCAAATACTTATCTTATTCTTTTATCCAAACTCCTACATCTGTCAGTTGAGAATGACAAAATCATAACTTCCATTATTTCTTTATCTATTTTTTTATTCCACCTTTTCAATGAATTTTTTATTCTTTGAAAATTCATTACTTTGTCAATGTCTTTCAAGCAGCATTTAAAATTGAACACTTTATGTTGATTTTAACCTTCTTTTTACTAAATCCCTAATCATCCTTAGTTTTCCCTAATCACTATTCATTTTTCACTAATAATTATTTATTTTACCTAAATTAATCTAAAGTTAAGTAACTAATATTTCTCTAATTAAAATCCTATGAATTTTAGAAATTCATAATTTTTATAAATCCAAAAAATCAAAATTATCCTCACATGCCATAAGGCTCAACCTATCCCCCACCATTCCAATTTAATAATCCTATTGTCCTCCATGATCTAATTTAATAATCCACCTTTATTCCCATTATATTTCATGATATTTTTTTTCCAATTTAATAATCCACCTTTATTTCCATTATCTTCCATGATCTAATTTTCTCCAATTTAATAATCCACCTAACATCCACTTACTAATTTTATATCATATCTTCCTCCCAAATGAATTTATATTCATTTATGGATCCCACATGTTCTCCTCTCTAATTTTTATTTCAAAATTCTCATTATAAATTAAAAATTACCATTTATTCTCAGCCCTTGATCTTCATCCCAAGATGGATGGTTACATCCATTTCTAAATTCTATAAATTGGAGCTTCTTCCTCAAATTTAGACAAGATTATTCATTGTAACTTTATTATGTTGAGTTTATAAGGAAGTTGAACATTTTACATCCAAACACATCTATGAAAATCAAAGCCATCAAAGATTATTTTTCATACAAAAATGTTACCCATTTTTTCATGCATTGGAAGAGTGAGAAACCATAATTCAAAGAGATCAAATAAAATTCAAATCACAATGGAGGAAGCCTTTTGAAAATAAGGTATAAGTTTGTGTTGTTTCATTTATTTTTAGATCTATCATAAATTGAGTTAGTTTAGATTAGACTTCTTATTAGTTGATTTCTTAGCTTAATTAGTATTTCTAGATTTACTACACATAATACATGCATACATGCATACAATTTGTAGGGAAAAACATTATATATATATATATATATATATGGAAAATGATGTATATTTATTGTTTTGTTTCATTCTAATATTATATTATTTTTATTTAGTATTATTATTTTTATTAATTTATTTATTTTATTAACCAAATTCCAAAGGGTGTTGTACGTAGGTAGGCTATAGGGTAAAATATAGGTCTTAATCCTTATCCAGATGAAGTTACATTTCACACTCACCATGTATCTAATCAGAGGGTATGGGGTAGTATTGGTTGGGTTGAACCCTCTCCTTTCATAGAAAGAATGGGATGGAGTTGGCACAGCCATCTGCCCCTCCTTCCATTTTTTCTAATTTTATTTATATATATTTTTAATATAAATTTATTTAATCATCATCATTATCATCATCATCATAATCATCATCATCATCAACATCATCATCATCAACATCATCATCATCATCATCATCATCATCATCATCATCATCATCATCATCATCATCATCATCATCATCATCATCATCATTACATATGTTTTATTCTATAAAATGCTTTCTATTATTTATTTTATTTATTATGAATTCATAAAACTTACTCATATATTTGTGTAATTCATTGTTAAATGTATTAAGTGAAAATTAATTATAATTATTTTATTTTATTTATTTATTTATTTTAAAATTACTTATTCTCTATTATGTTAATTATATCTAAACTCAAATCAATTCATAATACACAATTATAATTTGTATAGATGATATCAAACATATCAAATTGCCCGTTTTAAAATTTGTAATTGTATCAAATTAATTTTCACTAAATTATTAAAATAAAAAACTTTTGATTCATTTCCTTTTCAAATTCAAAATATATTTGAGAGAGAGAGTGAAATAATGGGATTATATGTATAAATTTTGACAATATCAAATGCAACCATCTTCTTTTTTTCAATACTTAAATAAGAAAGAAAAAAAAAACATTTTTCCATAGCAAACTACACACAACTCGAAATGAAAATTTTACACTTAAATTTTTAGTTTATATAGTATTCAAGGGGAATAGATACATTTCTTTTATTTTAATACAACAAAACTAAATAATCCATTTGTCACAAGAAATAAGCTACATTTTTATACAAGTGATAACTTAAATTTTATATTTCACTTCCAAGTTTAACAACACATTGACTTGCATATCATATCAAGATTCTTATACTATTTCACTAAGCATATGACAACTTAAAATGGAAGTGATGAAATTTTTAAATAATTCACCATATCCATCCTTTTAAAAAATAACTATTTTCTCATTGTGGAAGATGACTTAAGAAAAAGGACAAAGTGTAGACACTAAATCTAAATTATATAGCACCTTAGTCTTGTATACTTGGCAAGCACTTCTCATGGTTATACCCTTTAGTTATAATACCTTCCTACTATTAAAAGGATTTCATCTACCATATCTTGTTAATATTGATTATCTCTTATTCTAAACATATGTTATTTTGATGACTAGCCTTATGTAGTTCTCAAAATGCAATTAACTTGCTTGTTATCATCATCTACAAATTTTGGACCTATGCCTATTTTCCAATTTCCTAAACACTTCCATCCCAATTAAATTCCTATGTAGATTCTATTTTTGTACCAAACTAAGTGTCAAGTACCCTAAATTAATCAAAATTTCTAAATAAATGTATCCTTATGGTCATCCTAAGTGTTTTTATATGAGATATTTCTAAAAGGGATCTATATATACAAGATCAACCCTCATTCATTCCAAATCTAGACCAAACATAACAAATCATAATGAAAGATACCAAAGGTACCTAATAAAACATTCAAGTGTACAAAGCTTCCCTATTCTCTCTTATTTTGATAGCAGTCATAGGGATAACCCATATATAGGTCTTAAGTACTGAAAGATCACTCCATGAGCCATATTTTTTAAGTTACAAGCTAGGTAAATCTATGTACTTATTTATCACACATTTTATCTTGATACACACACAATCCAACACATATGAGAGAACTACATAAGCCTAAGGCCCTCTTCAAAGTATTATATACGTAGGTAGTCCCCATTGATACAGGTTTTTTGGGATAGATCGACACCATGTGACCACTAACCCATTTCCCACAATCACTCCAAGGGTGAAGAGCTAGGATTTTGATCATTTAACAAAGATTGAAAACATGTATGAAAGGTTTGAACACACCAAAGTAAAGGTGATAAAAACCCATAAGGTTATAGGTGGTCGTACTTATATCTAGTATATATTGTATACTAAACACCTAAATCCAAGTCATAAATTAGCATCAATTCAACCATATAGATATAACTTAAGCATCCAAGGCCATAAAATGAAAAATTACAAATATAACAACTATTCCATATTCTAGATTGAGTCCATTTATAGCTCGTTTTAACCTAGACCTGCATGTGCATGGTAAACTAGTTAAGTAATCTTATATCTATTTCATTATAATATCAATCAATGATTATACTTTCTAGTTTTAAGATATTTAAATATTATAAATCCATAACATTTTTTATTTGATTTTGTAAATTAATTGGTTTGATATAGATCTATTTATCACCCTTGTACTTAATAACTTCTATATTATTAACCATATACTATATTGATCCATCTCAATTTAGGGTTAAACACTTGGTGAACCTAAATTTTGAGCCATCCTTTGCAAACCTAACTTGGTATAGAGTTTTCAACCTCTTAAGGTTTCATCTTGTTGTGATTGATTTTTAGATCTAAAACTTTACCCCAGGGTTTTACACTCATCTAGTTACAAGGGATTCATATGCATATGTTTCTAATTTTGTCATCCTTGATTTAGGTATTTCATCCTCCAAATAGATCCATTTTAAAATTCCTAAGATTTGTTTTCTACTCAGGTTGGAATACTCAAAAACCTCTTTTTGTTCTCCCAAATTTGATATAGATTTTTCAAGTTTTACAATTTATTATTTTTAGTAAATACTGACATAAAAGGAAAATGGTGTACTTATTTTCTAATAAATTATGGGTTTCATCAAAAATAAAATTTTATTTTAAAACCTCTCAAATATCTAAAAAGATTTCTTGTTTTATTGTAATTTCTTATTCTTTATTGGAAATATTATAGGGGTTTGGTTGTAAAACATTCCACATTGTTTAGCCTATTTATGATTCATAATAGATCAATTTTCAAATTTATCAGAGTTTATTCATCATTATATGTATAATATTTTTTCCA
This sequence comes from Torreya grandis, assembly GCA_037957365.1. Classification (NCBI taxonomy): domain Eukaryota; kingdom Viridiplantae; phylum Streptophyta; class Pinopsida; order Cupressales; family Taxaceae; genus Torreya; species Torreya grandis. Next base: position 52,929 of record JARHVA010000797.1, read on the forward strand.
AAATATTGTATGGATTTTTTGAATTTTGAATTTTACTATTTTTAGTAAATTTAGAACTACAGACTGTACATTGTACTTTTGTTTACCTATTTTTATGGGTGTCTCTCATTTCCATTTTTTTATTGAAAAACATATTTTAGATTCAAAAATTCCTCAACCAATCATTTTATATTTATTTATATTCATTTGGCACATTTTGGTTTCAACTAAACCCTAGATTGCAATCTAGGGGTTTGCCTTCTAAAAAAATCATCAATTTTTACTATTATTATTTTTTCATATTTTATTTTTTTCATTAGCATATCTTAAGTAATGCTTGCTTATATTTTTTCCCTAGGATTTATTCTTCTCCTTTGTGTGGTTGCATCCAATTATGAAGCCTCCCTCACAATGTTTACTTTTATTATAAGCCATAAGAAGCCCCATTTTTTGGATCATTGGTTTAATATTACTAATGACCAATGCATTGCATATGATGATCTTATGAAATCTTAGAAAAGTGATCAATCCTCATCCTTTTCTTATATATATACTAGTTAAAAAACTAACAATGAAAATACAAGTCTAAATGAATATGTTGGCAATCATAAGATGTTTTCATATGGTTATGAATGTGATTTTGTTCCTCTTGAATGTGAATATGAGGATCCCAATTCTCCTATTTCTTATTTTTCCAATTATGAAATGCCTAAAAAGTTAAAAATTATCAATTTCATTAGTGCCTCAAATAATAATGATATATACATATGCACGAAGTTAGCATTCATGTTGTTAAAAGTTAAAATGTTTCATACATACATTCTCTATATGAATCAAAAATTGAATTCCCCTCTTCTCTTCCCAATGATGAAAATGTTGAAATAGTATAATGTTATTCTCCAATTTTCAATGATGCAATTTTTGAAAAATATGGATGTGTTTCCTCTTTTCAAAATGATGCTAATTTTGAAAATATTATTCTTTCTTTGGAAAACTCATATGAAAATAGTGAAATTACTCCTCTTTATCTAACTTCCATTGATCAAAATGCATGCACTACTTCCTCTCTTATCTTGTTTGAATGGAAAAATGAAAATACATGTGTAAGTCCTAAGAAATCTATTAGTAAAGATGATTTTTTAGAAATAGTTCAATTGAAAATTATATTTGATTCATATTATTTCAAACTCAAGTCCTATAAACCAAATAAAATAAAAAGTGCATTGCACGACAAAAATCAAAATGTTGCATTAAATGTCTCTTTCTCACATGATAATGATATACCAAAAGTATAAAGTAACATTGTATTTTATCTCCCTTCTTTGGAAAGTACAAATTAAAGATAAAATTTCATATTTCCTTCTCTTAATATTGAAAATTAAGTATAAAACATTTATTTTCCTCCCTCCACATTTTTTACTTAAAAAGAACATATTTTTAAAAGTGAAACTAATTCTCCTACTCCTATTGCATTTCATGAAATTTCAAGTAATGTAACACCTTGAAATAATAATGATATAAACCTTCATGTTATTCAAAATTATATACTTACCTCTTTAATAAATGTTTCAAAACCATGTGATGATATTATTTCAAAGGTAAGTAAAGAGTCTATCATTCTTATGTTTCATATGAATGGTAGTTTACAATATTTGAGTGGAATTCCAAACTCATTACCAATTTATAATTGTGATATGATATATATCATGACTACCATGGGATATCTTCAAAAAAAAAGTAAATACCCTTAATTTACAATTTTCATCTCATGAGGTTACCTTTGAGAGGATTACATTAGAAAAACAACCTCTTACTCAAGATATTTTTAAATATCCTTATATTTCAAACTTTATCATGCCTAAGTTTATCTTCTTAAATGGTCAAGGGGAATGTGATACTCTTTTAAAATAATATATACACTCCTTTGAACATTTAGTTAAGGATTGAGGCTTGTTATTAAATAATTTCCATCAAATTTTGGGTCAAGAGGATCTTGAATTATTTTATCCAAATGTTTCCTTATCAACATTTAAAAAATTTGAATATGTGTTCTTATCCAATTTTCATTGATATACCTTACCTAAGTTAACATTGGATCATTTACAAGTATTAAAAAAAATGAGAACAATTCTAATCAAGACTATTCTATTAGATTCAAGGATATATTTTATTCCTTAAACTATACCCTCTCAGATCGAGAAGCTTAATTTATATTTAGTAGGGGTCTTCTTTCTCCACTTAGAGAAAGAGCATTGCACAATCCTTTTGCTTCATTTGAACCTTATATTGGGATGTGCATAAATATGAATGTGATATAATGGATACCAAAACTAAGTTATCTATTTTTCCACATCAAGTTGAATATGGTACAAACAATTATTTTAAAGTAAATAAACAACCCAAGAAGGGCCATGAACCACTTAAAAATATTCTTCAAAATTAATAGTGCATACTAAAGAAAATTTTTGATAAAGGTATTGAACAAAGGAAATAAACATACTTACATAATAAATCCTATAATTAAACCATGTGCTTTTATAAAAAGGTAACCACTTCAGTCTATTAGTACTACGATGAACCACATTATATATTGTATACACTATTGTATAAACAAATGATAAAACTTTCTCCTAATTATCATTACCCACCACATAAATTTGAAAAGCTTAAGGTACCAAACTTTTAGACTTGCCATGGTAAAAATAGGTATCATGATAGATTATTTTACTCTCGAGTAAAATCTTACACAATTGGCAAAATGAGGACTTATTACATTTCAAAAAGATACATCTAGATTACTTTCCCCCACTTTTAGAGGTTATTATAAGAGGGTAAAGACATCTCATGTTGATCCTTTTAAGGAACATGTGATACATCAACCTTTTCAAAAGATATCCACTAGTAGAAGTCATTTTCCTAGTGTGCCCTCTACCAAGATTGATCTTTCCCACAATGATCCTACCAAGGAACCATTTATTGATTAAGATCCCGATAGAGGGACACATGGAATGGGCATACATACATAGCATATTTAGGTACATAAACTAGATCATAAAAATTCACAAGATATTTCTACATATATACTAGCTATATTGATTAAAAAAAATAAGAAGTGTTATTACCACATGATCATTACAGTTAATATTTCCTATTCTCTGTTGGGTTTCATTACATACATTGATTACTTCATTATCACTAAATTACAAGTTTCATTAAATTGAATTGATTTTATATTACCATGTAGTTTATCATATCCAAATATAAATTACACAAAACAAGTTCAAGTAACATATATGTAACTAATATAAAACTAAAATTACACATTCATGTGAAGTAAAGATACCAAATATGAACTTACAAAAATACCATGATATAGTTCCTAATTCTATTATGTGCACATATGGCACGTATTTTTCAATATAGGTTACACATTTACCACTCATCCTAGATTCTCATCCTCATCTTGAGATTATAGTATATTTTTTAATTTTCAAAATTCTAAAAATACCAAAAAAAATCTAAAAATCTAAAAATCCAAAAAATGTTTTTAGATTTTACATGTTCTATTATCTCCTTCACATATATGTTTTTTTTTCCATGTTGATATATACCTTATCATATATATCTATATATAGGAGTGTTTCACACATATTTTGAGTGTGATACAAGCATACCTAGGTATTTTATATATGCACTTTTAGATGTTGGGCCTTCCCTCTATGCATATAATTTGGACATTGGGGGCATCCACTTATTTGATCACAATACACTCAAGTTATTTTATTATATGATCATTTTTCATTATGATGTTTTGAACTTATATTCTTATAAATGCCTTTATCCATATTTATATCTCTCATAGTATACATGATATTTTATGTACTTAACATTTTTTATAACACATGTATATCTAAAACTAGTATGACATGTTTATATTGGTTGCTTATGTTCCATGCTTTCCATTTATGCACTCCTTTGAGTTTTTTAACTTGCATTGAATTTCTTGTTCAAGCATTTTCATATGATCTAGTGATTATGGCCACCATACTTATATTTGCCTATTGTGACATTTACATGTGTCATAGTTTGTTGTATGTTGACATTTGAATATGTTAATATTTGCCTTTTAGATATTTGAATAATTCATTTCCCTTCAATTATGTTGAATTTTAACATACCCCTTGTTTGATGTCTTCTTAGAACATTATCTTTTGATTTGTTTTTAAGTGCTCTTATGTGTGTTTGATTACTTGTTAAACTTCTATTGTTACTATATATACATTGACATGATTCACATCATTCATCTTAAGACATTATGTGATCACATAATATGTACCTCATTGCTATATCTATCTATAAATTTTACTCCTTTATGATACATGATCCATATAAAAATTATATAGTTATCTTATCCTTTTGAGGTAAGGTAACTACTAGTTTCTACTTCCCTTCACCTTAAAATGGAGGCATATCAATGGGGGAATGCAAAAAAAGCATGGCTTCCATATATTAATAATTTTATATTTCAGTGGGGGTATGTTAAAAATTCATGGCTTACACACTCATTTAGTATTCAAAATTTTCATATTACAGTGGGGGCATGATATGGAAACATATTCTCCACAATTATAATAGTTCTCAGTTAGAAATTCTAGTGGTATCATGTCATGGGAAAATGTCATCCACACTTTAAATTTTTAAAAATTAGCCAAATTTCATAGTTATATGATTCAGATACACACTTGGGGTATAATTCTATACATTGGTACCATTTTTATACATAGGTTTTATTTTTAGACATATATGATATGCATATGCATGAAAAAGATCACCTAAATTTGTAAAATCAAATCAAATTTCATATTTAAAATACCTCTATGGATTTTAGCCTATACTAAGATGAACTTTTATGGAATGATATCTAGCTAATCTACTATAGTAGTTGGTTCACTTTTGTCAAGGTTGAGGTGATTACATCACTTAATATTACCATTTTTATAGGATGGAATGATTAAATCACCAACCTTCACCATATGTATAGTGTGAGTTGAGTTAGATTACTCATGTTCACTAGGTTATAAGTATGATTGGGTCACACGGTTGAGTTAGTCTCAACTATCATGTGGAAACTCACCTTTTATCCAAGGTTGGGGAAAATTTTCCCTCCAATATTTAAATATATATTCACTTGAAGGTTTTAATATTGTCCTAATCTTAACTCTAAAGCTTCACAATAAAGCATCTTTTCAAATCAAATTGTCAAAAGGCAAGATGGTTGTATCCATACACAAGTTTACTACTAACCTTTCTATATTTAATTTCAATCATTTCAAATTATTTATATTTTATATTATATGCACTAATTATACAATGCAACATTATCTTGGTTTTAGGTCATTCATTAGTAAAAAACTCAAGTGGGACTAACACAAAGATAAGGTGTGTTATGAAAACCCAAGTATGAATTCTTTTTCCTTTAAGCTAGGAATTTAATTACTATATTAAATGGGGTTTAATGTAAAAATTAAATTTGAATATATATAACACCTCAGTAAGTATAATTTTAAAGTACTTATCATGGTTGTACACTTCATTTATAAGACATTCCTACTACTAAAAGACTCCCATCTTCTATCTCTTGTGCCTATTGATTATCTCTTGGTCTGACCATATATTAATCTAATGACTAGGCCTCTTATACTATTTAAAATGATATTAAATTTCTTATTAACATCCTTTTCAAGTTTTGGACCTATACCTATTTTTTAGATTTTTAGACACTTGCATCCCAACCAGATACCTACATTGACATTAGTGTCTTGTGCCAAATTAAGTGTCTCAGGCCCTAAAGTCATCAAAATTTCAAATTATATGTATCCTTATGGTCAGTCTAAGTGATTTCATTCAATATTTTTCCAAAAGGGATACATACATATATATATATATATATATATATATATATATACATATATATATATATATGTATATATATATATATATATATATATGTATATATATATATATATATATGTATATATATATATATATGTATATATATATATATATATATATATGTATATATATATATATATATATATATATATATATATATATATATATATATATATATAAGATCAAACTTTGTTCATTCCACACCTAACACAAACCTAACAACTCATAAGCAAACTTACCAAAGGCACCCAAAAAAGTATTTAAGTGAGAAACTACTATAACTTACATATTATTTTATATTTCAATATCAATTATAAGGAACCCATATATAAGTCTAAAGTACTGGAGAAGCACTCTAAGAGCCATATTTTCTAAGTTACAATCTATGTCACTCTATGCACTTGTTTATCGCACATTGAATCTTGATAGACACCCAAGCCAAAATGTATGTGATAAGTACATAAATTTAAGGCCCTCTTCATAGTTTTGGATATGTATATAGTTCTCATTAAGATAAGGGTTCTTATAGTATCTTGACACTGTGTGCCCACTAACCCATTTTTTCCATAGTCACTCCAAGGGTGAAGAGCTAGAGTTTTGATCATTTGACAAATAATGATAGCATGTGTGTAAGATATGAACATAATAAATTAAAGGTGATAAATAAACCCATTAGGTTATAGGTGGTCACACTTAGATCTAGTCTATATTTTATACTAGACACCTGTGTCCAAGTCAAATAGTAGTATTGATGCAACCATTAAGATTTAATGCAAGCATCTGAGGCCACCAAATGTAAAATTTGAGGATATGATGATTATTATAGAATCTAGATCTACTCCACTTTCATCCTATTTCAATCCATATCTACGTGCACATAGTAAACTAGTTAAGTACTCTTATTTTCAATTCATTGAAATGTCAGTCAATAGCTATACTTTCCATTTTTAGCATATCTTAATATTATAAATTTATAACATTGTTTATTTAATTTTCCAAATTAATTACATTATCACCCTTGTGCTTATTTATTTATATGTTCTTAACCCTATACTATATTGACCCATCTAAATTTAGGGTTAAATAGAAAGTAGAAACATTTTTACAAACCATTCTTTTAATGGATTAAAAAAAAAACACACTTTTAACAAGACATAAAAGGAATGGATCTCAAATTAGCATGGGTTAAGGACATTGTATTAATACAACCAAATATAAGAGTTCATAAAAGAGATATAAAATGTTAAAAGCCTTAACAAAACTTCATAAAAAATATCATACATAAAATAATGATTCAAAATGGATAATAACATCTTAAACAACATGAAAAACTTGATATGTCAAATAAGAACATATGAGAGAAACTATCATGCCACAACATCAATCTTAAATATCTAAGAAATGAAACCTACACACAAGTATTCAATCTCCAAATCAATTTAATAATATTCAAAAATAGGTCAAAGGAGGATGCTTGACCACCAACCCTATAGGCATTATCACATGTAATCCTCATCAAGTGAGGTTCATGTATAGGCCCCCTAAATCCCAAGGTAAATAGGCATGCCTTAAAAAATATACACACCTATAAGAATATTAAAAGGTAAATGGTTATGGGTGCCAAGAAGTAATAAAATGAAATGCCAAAGTATTCATAAATGAAAACATAATCAACAAGGAAGTCTCCAAGACTTTTATAAGGGGAAGAATAGAGGGCACTTTAATTATCTATTACCATGGTTTATTATTAAACAAAAGGCTTCTAAATTCAAATAAGAGGATGTTTACCAAGCAATAATTTTACTCTTTGTACCTCCCAAAGTAACATAACTCCTTATAATTCATATAATCCTCTTTATACCTCCCATATTTCATAAAAGAGTGTGGCTTTTAAACCTTATTAAAAGTTTTCACTTCTCATAAGCAAATTCATGCCTCTTAGACAAGAGATAATTTGTCCAACAAGCCAAGAGAAACCACTCTTCTCCCCCTTTCCCCAAATGCATACACTTGTACCAACCCAAAAATGGTGGCATAGGCGTGATCACAATCCCATAACCCAAAAACATTTAACCCAACCAAGAGGACAAAAAGATGGAATAAAATCATGAAAAATAAAAAATAAAAAGGTCACAAAGGAAAATTTAACATCTTATTCAAGCAATAGCCACAATGAATTAATTAAGGAAAAAAATTCACAATTCGCTATCACTCAAGAATAACCAAGGGAAGAGAAATCATTTTAAATATGAAAACTATAAAAAAAAGTATCCTACCTCAATACAAATATCCACTTGAAATATCCTTCCCAAAGCACACAAACTCTCCAAAAATCTAAAATGCATAAAATCAAAAAGGATAAAAGAAGGTCCTTAAAAGAATAAGGAAACAAGAAAACAACCAATGAGAGGGTGAATTTTGATCATCCTCATTCCAAAGATTCAACCACCATCCTTTAAATCTATTACAAATTCTATTAATACTCCTACACACCCACATGGGTGTTTCTTACAAAAAAATATAAAATACAACTTATTTGTACAAAATACAAGATTACTTGCGGAATAAAAATCTAGGTTATAAATGAAGTGATTGTTATGATCAAAAAGTGGCCAATATCCATTAAAAATCCTACCTACCTAATGGGTATATGTATGGGTCCAAAAAGGACTTGCAAGATAGGTTTTTCTTGTGAGACACTCAATGTAAAAAGTGGTTGAGACAATTTTGGTATTAAACTCAAGATATGGGTTTTTGGTTAAACCCAATCCCACATTTACATTATTTAACCTCATTTAGGTTTAATATAGGTTTAGGGTGATTATTTTATAAAAAATAATTAGGCCAAAACACCACAATTCAAAAATAATAAAGAGTAAAAATAAAATATATCAAAGTAATATAATTAACAATTGTAAAGAATTAAGGGTATAAGATTAAAGGTTTAGGAGGGGTTTTAGGTGTGTATATGATCTATCAAGACATGTCTAAGTCACTCTTATCTTTTACTTTGGACTTTTACAACATTCACACTCAATATAAATGTCAAATACATCCATGGAAAAAAAATCAGTATCTAGAATAATTTTAAATAAGTATATACATAACTATCAAAAAAAGAATAACACAATACAAAATCATATATCTTGGTTAGTTAAATATAATAAACTACATAATCATAAAAAAATAATAATAATTCTATTCAATATCAATATCTAGATAACAAAATATATCTACTCAAGATAATTATGCTAAATAACCATGCATATAAATAAAATCTACTTAACAGGATAATTAGTGTCTATAATGATTTAAAACATAAATTACGGGCACCCTATGCCTCCATATATTCCCATAAATATCCATCAAGTACATAAAATATATCAAAACATATGATACAAAATGATATTAAAGTGGGGTCTCTTAGATATAGATTATGGGGGCATATGACATGCATGTGTGCTCACTTTTAAAAGACTCAAAGTAATTAATCATACAAACTTGAATGCATATGCATGAGAATATGAAAAATAGTTACAAGATAAAATTTATAGGTTTCAAATACAATTAAAATTGAGATTATAGATGCATCAAACTCTATATCATTGGCACAAACTACGGGGGCATGATACTTATTCATGTTCATACTTATCTAAAGTTCATATTTACAAATTAGAAGTTAAACTTCAAAGGAAAAATGTTCACTCTAATCCAAATATATAATAAATTCAATCATGATGGGGGAATTTATATTCTTCATTCTATTTTTATCATGCAAAATATAATATAGATCCATCCACAATAATTTGATGTAATCTATGTACATAATGTATGTTGAGGTTTAGTGAAGCTCAATGGCCATGGCATTACTTCCAGTGAACCCATTATGTGGTTCCATCTTTCATTGTGGGTAATGCGCATTTGAGTCTAGTGACACTCAATAGCATTAGCATTACTTATAGTGAACCCATCATGGCTACACATTTTTAGAATAGTACATTAGGTATTATTCTCTATTCATGAGAGCTGAAATAATTCATATTTACAACTCAAAGACTTGATTAGTTATTCAAAATCTAGATTTGATCACTCTCAATTCATCATTGGTTGAAATTTTATATGTGCTTAAAATAATTGGGAAAAATTCTTCATCATTAATTATAGGTTACATGGCAATTTGGTTTCTCCCACATATAAGCATATTGCTTCCTTGATCTCTTTTCAAGTTTTCAAAGTTCAATATTTTTTCAAAATTTAAAGTGGACAAAATGACTAATTAATGTGTTATTGTCAAGTTTGCACAAATTTTAGTTCCCTCCATAATTTATGTATTCACTCAAATACAAAATGTTTTATACACACGCAAGTTTAATTATTTATCCTTTACTCTATCAATTTCATTACTAAATTAAAGAGGGTAAATGTAGACACATAAGTATGGTCACAAAGACTTCATAATAATATTATTTGGCACACCCTAAACCACATGACTTACACCTAATTTCATGATTCATATTTGTTATTATTTTAATCCATTTATTTATATGTGGGTTCCACCCTTTGTTTTTCATCTCTATTACAAATAACTTTCAAATTCAAATGCTCAAGCTACTTAAAACCACCTTTAGATTATCTACAACTTAGGACATGTATCCCTAATCCTTTTAGACAAGTCCATGCTATGCAAACAAAAGAACTTCACATTTATGTACACTTAGGTTGATTGTGTCCCATGCCAAATAAAAAGATTTTTTTGAAATTAAAATCATTCTTTTGGGTTTTCCCACATGTTTCATAAGGTCGAATAAATTAAATTATCATTAAGGTTTGAAAATAAAAATACATCAAAGGTCAATCATTATCCCCAATCTATTCACTTGGTTTGAGCTAACACACTATTGCACATTTATCATATATGTCATATTATTTCCAAATTCAATATAATTCATAAGAAGAAACCATAATATAATTCAAGATCTATCATTATCAATTATCACTTATCAAAGCCATATTCTTATTTTCATACACATAGTCAAGGATCACAATTTCATAATCATTCTAGGTAGAATAACTATGTGGGCTTGATTTCCCTCCTTGGAGTAATGGGGTGATTGAGGTTAACTCAACATACTACACTCCTTTTTTTTCAAGTTTTCAAGCTATCAAATTTCCCTGAGGGTATCAAATATAAAATAAGACCAATATAAAATTGTGTGACATAATTCAAGTTATGATATTTCAAGTTGATTAGTGGACAAAAGTGTAGAAGGTGAAATGATCATTTTTTCATCACAACCAATTAGGATAGGTCCCATATTCAATAAACTTGAGCGACCTACATTCCTATCCAATTACAATAGTTGTGTCCAAGAATATTCTCTTATTTTACCTCTAATCTATCTTTTTCAAGATTTTATTTATTTTTATATTTTGATGTCAATCATTAAGGATACTCAACTGGGACAAGTCCACAATCAATAGACTCAAATGGCATGTGTAGGCTTCTAATTATAATGAACCTGTCCAAAAGTATTTTTTATTTTATTTCTAATTTTAAGCATGCAAAATCACCTCTTTTACTAATTTCTAATTTTAGACATTCAAAATAGTTGGTATAAATCCCAATTTGAGCTAATTTGTTTACTTCTTAGAGGTTTCCTAAAAATAACACTTTTCTATATTTATAAATTTTTCAAAATTAGAATTGTTGGTTATTGTTCATCTTTATAATTATGATATTTTCTAATATTAAACCTATTATCATAACAAAAATTTATTTTTTTACCAAAAAAAAGGTAAAATAGTAGTAAGCTTTGAATGTGTAACTTACAGATGATAAACTCTAAAAGATTAAACAAGGGTACAATGGCCCTAAAGGAAATGTAGTAGTCTTAATAATCCAAGGATGTGTGAGTATGATTCCTTGGGATGGAAATGTACATATATATGTAATCAATGAAGCCCATGAGATAAGTGTTGGTATAATTCCCCCTATGGAAATATTACTATAAGAAAATATGGGATGATTCCTCTAAATTCAATCAATAGGACTAAAGTATAGATTGCAGTGACATTAAGATGTCCTTATTAGAGTAAGTTATAATAAATGAAAACTCATGAGGAATGCACATGTATGAATCTTGTAGTGACCATGTATAAGTCACAAGATCAAAAATGGTAGGGAAAAATGATATGCCATAACATGGACTATATTTTACAATAGAAGTAACATGTATTGTAACCATAATATGGAAATATGTAAGAAGGAAATGGGCATCTGATCCCATCCTTCCATACTAAATTAAGGATTACAAGGCACAAAGCTAATAAAACTCCATATAAGTAACATATGATCAATGAAGCTCATGTAGATTGTATTGGCATGATAACCCTAATGGACATATAGGTATTAATGTTTGGGAATGATAAATATTTATAGCATATAGTGAAGTAGGAAGGATAATAAAATACTCCAAATGGAAATATATAGGAAATGAGATTAATTATGATATTATAAGTGATATTCCTTAATTTAGTAATGTGCCCCTAAGCAAGCTAGATATAATAATGAAGGACACATGTATATGGTAGCATGTATGATATGACACCAAGAATATTATATCACATAGTATATATAATCAATTATAAATATGCATGAAATTACATGTGCATTTGTGTAAAAATCAAATACATGCATAATTACCTAGATGTGGCGTCGATAGGAAATATGCACAAGCATGCATATGTAGGAAATCAAGTAGTCATAGTGCACACAAGAGAATAGAAAATATAATTATGGGATGATCACAAATAGAAACATAATGCATATATTCATATAACATAGTACACAAAATTTATGCAAGAGTAAGATATATATAACTAGTATAAGTGGATCTATATGTTAAATTAAAATAAAGAAGGATATCACATGAAACCCACTATAGAAATATGCCTCCTATATAAGGCATACCATTTATAATTAAATTGCTTCAAAAATAAAGTAAAATAATAGATATATCACAATATGATAGAAATAAATTAGATATATGAATTAATGACAATCCACTTCGAAGGGGCAACCTCCACACCTTACAATAAAAATAAAATATGTAATATGATGTCAAATACCAACCCCTGCCTCCTATATATAACATAAATATGTTATGTAAACACCCTAGGTCAGCCCTACCACTAATATTAAGTGAAATATATTATCATATAACTTAATTAAATGGTTTTATAACCATAATTTTTCTACACATATCCAAATACATGTTATCTACTAAGAAAGTAGCATGCCCCCTCCCTTCAAAAAAGCATTGTCCTCAATGTTGATTATCTTTGAATGTTGGTATAGGATCTCTTCCTCCTTCTATGTTACATTTTCATTATTTATATTCTTCTACTTAATTATATACTTATTAATTAAACTCTTCCTCACCCTCTTAGAGCATGTCTAAAGTATTTCCTCATGTTCTAAAATGAGTGAGCCTTCTTCATCATGTTCAAGTAACTCTGCTTTTGAAAAAACATTTTTTCCAAAGTCCTTTAATTAATAAATGTGACTATTTTGAAACATTTGAAAATTAAAAATGAGACTAAGTATTACTTCATATTGGGTTTGACGGTGTTCTTTGACTATCAGGAACCTTTGGATGGATCCTCAAGAAAGAAATAGTCAATGGTGGTTGGTAATCTAAATACATTTTTGAATAAGTGTATTTCATAGGTGGATTCCCTATGGGTATATACTCAAGAATAACTAAATAATTATCCACCCTTCTCTTAAAAATATTGTTTTATGTGTGTAAGTTATTATTTGTATTCCACTAAAAATAATTGTGTTGCAAAACCCTCAAATCCTTTATCAAGAATTATTTATGTTTGATGAGAGATTACCATCTAATATGGATTTGCTCACATCCCTTTAAATTCATACATATTTCCTTCTAAATTATAAATCATGAATAATTCTTGGAATTTCATCTTGATCATGCCCAAGGTCTTGATCCATTAGAATATAAATACAATAATAGCTCTACCCATTGGAGTGGAAAACATAGGGCCATCTAGCAAGTAATCTCTCATGGTGAGTTTAATATTATTTGGAGGTGTTTAAACATGGCCAATAATAGGCAAGGTTCATTAATCCCCATATCTCCTAAAAGGACAGTTACATGAATAAATCTCCCCAAGGTCTTGGTACATAAGGTAACCCAATTGGCTCATTGTGACCCTTCCATATCAAGGGTCTTCGATGATATTTTAGGTAATAAAAATGAATTCTAAATGTGGATTTTTTTTCTAAGGGAGTTAACATATAGATATATCATGGAAATGTAGTTAATTCAGACATGTATGTAACATACTTAGATACAACAATGCAATGACAACTATAAATAGAGATTAAAGAAATCAAAATATAATATTAAGAGTAGATTGCATAGATCCTAAAATTATCTAATCTAATAAACTAATAAAAAAATATAAAAGAGGTAAGGGCATGGAGAAAGAAAAAAAATCCCAATGTCTAATGTAGACCAACTTGATTATGTTGACCAGAAAAACCCTAGATAAACTAGTCCTTAGTTGAGACAAATCTAGCACAATTCCAACTAAGGATGTTGAAAGACCCTATGGA
>JARHVA010000797.1:72500-110000 GCA_037957365.1 Torreya grandis
AAGTTGATGTAATTCTCCCAAAAATGGGAAAAAAATGACCAAGGTGGTCTAGAAATGAAACTAAAAGATAATATGGCCTATCCTAGAAAATTTTGATGGATTTATTTCTTGAATATAAATTCTAAGCCAATTTTCAATATTTTTTATTTTTAAGGTTTTATAGATCTTTATAGATGTTTAGGGGTTTCTAGACTATTACAAATGTTTTTGTAACTTTCTAGGCATCTTAACTCAATCAATAATTACAAGACACAAAATGGTCCAACTCATAAAATGATGAGAGTGTGCCTTATGTTGCTTGAAAAATGATGAGAGAGTGGTAAACTTAAATTTCTTACAAAATAGAAATAACATGGCAAAGGGGTGACTAAATTGGCCTCAATATGAATCAAGCACTACCTACATAGTCCTTTAGGACCTCAAGTCAATGTAGTTACTCCTATATAAAAGGTGTCAGACTAAGTACCAACAAGTTTAGGCAAAATTCAATGGCAAGGTAAATGGTAACCATAATGGCAAGGTGATATGATAATGCATTGTAAAGGTGTTGTCCCTAATTTCCCAACTATAGTTATAATTAAGAAATAATGGAAAAGGTTTAGTGGTACTAATTTTACCATAGGAAGTTATAATTAGTATAATGAGGTGTAAATGTAACAACAAATGAAGGATGCAATTACCTAGACCACTATCATACTACTTTCATATAATACCATTTGAACATGTAATTCTGAAACAACTACTAGAACTAAGTCTATCATCAACCACTAAACATGATTGAAGTATAAATGAATCGAACCAAGGACAAACATGATAGGTGGGGTTAGGTAAAAATAATTGGTTGATAAAGGGTTAAGGGTATGGTATAATAGTACAAGGTATAGTACAAAGAATAGATATAATGTGGTTTAGCTTAGATGATCCTTGTAAATAATAATTTGAGTTCATCAAGCATAAAAATGTTTGAGGTACATTATGTTAATTTTTCATTAAGTTCATCTCCCTCTAGCATAGCGAGCCTGTATGATCTAGAACCTTAGTTGGAAATAATTGCATAGGGCCTTAACTAGTTTGGTTGGAACTTTCCTTTTTTCTTTGTTTCAATATTTACATTTTTTTATTCTCTTTTAGCTCAAGGTCACCAAAATTTATTTCATAATTCTTAATGTGCCTATTATATTATAATTTTAATTAGTTTTGATAATTGTAAATATTATTCATGGTGGCCCAACATTTACCATCAAGTAGGTATAGCTCCTGTAACTGAGCTAGTTTGTAGTTTTCATCATTGATGATGCATTTCAACAAAATTTTGAGAGAAGGTAACTCAACCTCAATGGGAAGAATGGCTTCAGTTCCATAAATAAGTGAATAGGGTGTAGCTATTTTTGGATTATGAAATGTTGTAAAGTATGTATAAAGGTCATTATATAGATGTAAGTGTCAATTACGACCATCATCATTGCTAATCTTCTTCAAAATATTAACAATAGTTTTATTAGAAGCCTTAACTTTATTGTTACCTTGCAGATAATAGGAAGTAGATAAATTTTGTTTGATGTGATATTGTAAAAAAGTGCTTTCAAATATTTTTTCTTCAATGCTCCACCATTATCAGATATAAGTCAGAGGGGATGTCATAACAACATATGAGATGGTTAAATATGAACTTTGCGATTTGATTACTGATGACATAAGTGAGAGTAATGGCTCTCACCCATTTTATTAAGTATTTAGTATCAATAAGGATGTGTTTACAGCCATATAAAGATGTGGGATTGATTTTCCTGATAAGGTTGAGTCCCCATGTTGAGAAAAACCATGGTGTTATCAATGGTTTAAGTGTCTTAGCTAGATCATGAATTAAATTGGCATAGTTTTAACACTTGACACACCTCTTCACATATACCATGGCATCTACTTCCATCTTTGGCTAATAATAACCAATATGTGGTAACATTTTGGCTAAGATTTCCTTGCTGGTGTGGGCTCCACACACTCCATGGACTTCCCTCAATACTAATCCAAATTCTACCAAAGGTAAACAATGAAGCAGAGTTCCATCATAGATTTTATGATACAAGGCTGGTCCAAGTAGAGTATATTTAAAGAATTTGTGAGTGAAGGATTTTTTTATGTGATAAATTGAGAGGCATGGTTTGGTCTTGAAGATAGGCATATATATTTAGGTACTAGGGAGACATGAGACCAATAATGTCATAAACCATCTCAACAAATGATTGTTTGTGTGTTGGTACTAAGATATGTTCAATAATAAATTGATAATCCATTATTATGTGTGTGATTTAGATCATATAACCAATAGTGTCCATGGCATTATCTATTATGTTATTGGCCCAAGGTATTATTTCAAATTAGAAGTTGGCAATTTGTTGCTTGAGAATATCGACCATATCTCTATAAGGTACCAACTTATCATCCTTGGTTTGATACTGGTCATGACTTGATTCATTATTAAATAATAATCACCATAGCCCAATAAATGTTTAATGTTATACTCTACTACTTGATGAATCCCTGTAATGAGTGCTTCATACTCGGTCATGTTATTGGTATAGAGAAATCTAATGCAAAAGGACTTGGGAATGAGATCCACTTATGCCATAACAAATAATATTTTGTAACATGATCCATGAGTCTTGAATGATAAATAAAAGTACATCTTTCACTATTTGGCCTCAAAAGGTGCATTTGCTTCTTCAATGGTTATAACATCCTCATCTAAATATCCAAATGTAATAGGTTAAATATCTTGAAGAGGAGCTTTAGTAAACTAATTTACAAGTACTTACCCCTTAATGGCCTTTTGGATGGAATATTCAATTTTGAACTCAATATAATGATCCATTTTGACATATATCCATATAAATATCATTTAGAAAGAATATATTTGATTGGATTTACTTTGGTAATAATAATGGTTTTGTTCTTTAGCATATAGTCGTGTAACTTTTGGGCTACAAACACCATTACTAAAAATACCTTTTCAATCAATATATAGTTATGCTCATATACAACCAATGTTTATCTTAGATAGTACATGGAATTCTCCTTTCCATGTTCACCATGCTATGCCAAAAGTGCACCTAGGGCATTCTTAATTATTGATAGGTAAATAAGTAATGGCTTATTTGTCATTGGTAAAAACAAGATAAGTGGGTTGGTAAGATATTCTTTAAGTTAATAAAATGATTTTTGACACTCTTTATTCTAGGAAAATATAATTCCCTTATTCAACAAGTGCATAAATATATGGCACTTGTTAGCAAATTACAAGATGAAGCATCTGATAGATTGAATTTTGTCTTGCAAACTAAAGAGTTATTTCAAGGAAGACAGTGGTGGCATTTCTATAATTGCATGAACTTTGGATGGGTCAAATTTCATGCCCCAACAAAATAAAATAGACCCTAATAGTTTACTATAAATAAAACCAAATAAACATTTATTTGGATTAAACATGGCATTGTACTCATGAAGTCTCTCAAATATTATTTGTAGTATGGATGGGTGATCAGCATGGGTCTTTAATTTACCCAAGATATCATCAACATAGTCCTCAATAATATTGTATATCATGTCATGAAAAATCACTATCATAGCTCTTTAGTAAGTGGATTCTACATTATTAAGTCCAAACAACATCACTTTATAATAGAATATTCCCCATAAAGTAGTGAACACTATTTTGTGATGGTTTTTTAGTGTAATTATAATCTAATTATACCTTGAAAATTTATCCATTAGAGAGAGCATTTCATATCTAGTCATTGAGTCAACTATCATGTCAATATTAGGTAAAGGGAAGTTGATTTAGTGTTTTAGGATTTTACCAATGTAAATCCTCAGTTAGATTAAAAGGCTAAGATGTCTTAATGAGTTAAATAATATGAAATAATTAACCACTTATTTGTTATGGATTTTTACTTTATAAAAATAGTAGAAAATATGCATAAATAGAGACTTATCTATAAAGTTACTATCATGGAAGATCTAGGTTC
This sequence comes from Torreya grandis, assembly GCA_037957365.1. NCBI lineage: Eukaryota > Viridiplantae > Streptophyta > Pinopsida > Cupressales > Taxaceae > Torreya > Torreya grandis. The sequence continues at coordinate 76,523 of JARHVA010000797.1, forward strand.
TGAATAGGTCTGAGTGTTGTCAATATGGTCCCAAGGTCTGATTCATCACTGGATAGTAGCACCCCACCTTGATAGTAGTGTCATTCTACTATAGTGTCCCCAAAATGGTGATAATACTCTTTATAGGATTTTTCTTAGTTTATGGGGGTTCCTAAGCTTGTGATTATGGGTTCTATTTCTACATTCATGAAACTTAAAATTCTATATTGTGCCTAGAAAATCTGATTTAGTGTATAAAACCTAATCCTCCTTATAAGTATGACATGATCTAAAAATATATGTTCATTAGTTGGATAGGTTGGACATCCTCAACACCCACAATGAAGAGAGTTTCCTACATACCAATACTCCAAGGAGGGATCAAGCCTGATGTAGTTCTCCCACCCAGTGCTTGGTAAAAGTATAAGTGAATGCTAAAATGAGAGTGGTCTTGAATGCCTTTAGTGTCCTATACATTGAAAATCTTTGAAATCTAGGTTTAGGGTATATGTAGATGGTAGTAAGTAAAATTAAGGTAGAATAGGGATTAAATACCTTAATTTTTCTCAACTTATTTCTTATTTAGATAGGCTTTTAGTTATATTTTTCCATCTAATGGATAAAGGTCAAATAGTCTTGTATTTATAGAGATAAATATCTTGTGTAGATAATTAAATGTACTTAAGCTAACCTTAGGATGGGTACACATTTTAAAATATATCTGCTCAAGAGAGTTAGGTTAAGAGAAATTAGTGCTAAGTTAGGGACACTAGCACCATGTGGCTCTAGTGTCCTTAATGTGGTGCTAGTGTATAGCTAGTAGACTATTGGGTACACTAGGTTAGGATCTAAGAAAGTTGTTTTTGGATTGTGTTTAAGATGATAGAATATTTTTTGGTCTACATAATGGATAGAAAGGTGCGATAAAGGATTTAGGATAGGTCTAGGGTTAATCTAGGAATAGGGTATCTCAAGCAACACTCTTAGCATCCAAATACCACTTTTAGGTGATTACATTTAGCCCCTACCTCCCCCCTCCCTTTATGTTAGAAATGCAACTAAGCAAAATGACTAGTATAATGTAAAAATAAGTGTACCTGGACCTACCTAGAAAGTGAAGCTCATGTAGTTGAGTTTGAGTATGTGAATTTGGGTCTACGTATGTGAAATATGATTCAAAATAATGACCTATAATGAAACATGCAAAAATAAATATTAAAGTTCATCAAAATCAAAAGACTATTCTAAATAAAATAACTAAGTAAAGATAAGTAAATATATAGGAAAGAGAAAAGGAATGAAAAAACCTTGTTGGGTATGCAAACTAATGTATGAACCTAGTGACAACCTATGTGTGTGAGTGTAAATAATGATCAAATCATTTAATAGCTTGTACTAAGATGATAGCTTGCTCAATCCTCATAGGTGGGTGGATTAATAACTCAATATGGTTTGACTCCATCATTACCCACCCCTGTTTAATGGATCATGATCTGTGAATAACTTGGATAGGACTATAAGTGTGTCTAACCCTCTCATGTGGGTGGCTCAATAAACTAAGTAGGCTATGAATTCATCATTTCCCACCCATGTTTAGTAGATGCATATAAAATTAAACTATACAAAGTGTTGAAAGTATCTAACTAGGTATATATAACTATGTATATCAATTCCATAGCCACTCAGATACACGAAGTGGTGTTGGGCCACTCAAGAAGACCAACCACTATAGATGGAGTAAGGCATGAAATTGGTGACATCATAGAACATGATAGTAAGTGTATAAAACATAAATAATGACATGAAGTTTGACATTCCATCTAATCAACCTATGTGTAACTAAGAATATGTAAACTATGTGTCATGCACATGCCCCCAATTTGATATTTGAGTATATTGATTCTAAATTGAATTTGTAATAAATAAGTCTATTTATTTGAACTGAATGTGGGAGTGATCATGTTTTACATGATACCCCTGATCTGAGCAATTGGTATGAATTTTAGCTTAAATGAGTGTATTTGAGCAAAATATGAACATAACTATCAAACTTATGATTATATCTATGTAAATCTATCCTATACCTAGTGTATTATTCTAGCTAATCTAGACCACCCTAAAGTTGGGAATACTAGACAATAGCTCCATGTAGTGGATAGTAGTGCCCTATAGCACTAGTGTTCCATTTTGGGTGCTACTTTTATATGGTCTAAAATCTAGGTAATCTGAACTACTTTTTGAGTCCTTAGCTTTTCATGTGTTTGATTGCTAAAATTGAGCTTCTATGCTAAAAATAATCTATGAATAACAATGTAGGATCCTGATATCTATGACAAAACCCTATGAATTCCCCCTCTTTTGAGGGTAGTTGTGGAACCTATGTAATAACTATCCTCAAAATAAGTAGCTCTACAAAATATGTTATATGGAGCATATATGATAGCTACATGATATTCCAATATAATGTATAAATATAAAATCATAATGTAAAAGCACCTGATCATAAGTATGTCATGTAAGATATATGTTATAATCTATCATTTCACAAGGGTGTCAAGATAGATGTAATCAATGTGTACAATAGTAAATCTAAGTATCTATGTATGGGGATGGGGTATGATGTCCATCATGGCACCCAAGTAGGATGGATAGATGCATGTGGTCCTTCATGACATAAAAAAATTGGTATGTAACTAGCAAAGACAAGTGTCATGGTGAAGATGCATACAAGGAAGCATGCAGACAAAACACATGAGGCATGAAAAAGTAGGCCAAGAGGAAAAAATATAAATTACATGGTCACATGTCACTAAATATGAGAATGAAGTCATACAAGTACATGTTTAAATTTCCACATACATAATCAATAAACAATTTGACTTAGAACCACATAAAATGACATATTTAAATGTCTACATATATAATCAAGGAAACACACACAAGGGACATGGGCACATGTCTATGGCATCTATACATATAAGTGGAATAGATACTAAGATTAATGGCATATTCAAATTCCCTCAAAATGGAAGAAGCATAGGAAACATAATCAAGTCTAAACTAGGAAAGCTATAAATGAAATTATGTATAATTGTGCAGTATAAATCTATGTAAATGGTAAGATGTAAATATGTTAAGTCTAAGTAGTAACAATCAATATAAAGATATATCAATGCATAAAATAAAATGTATATAAATTAAGGATAGAACCTGGTAATATTAATTGTGTATGAGATTCCTGAGTGGGCAGATGTATCAAATGAATAAACTTGGATAAGTGTATATTCCCCTAATAGGTAGATAATAGCAAGTTTAGATTAATGTAGTGGACCAGGTTGTGTATGTAATCTACAAGCACTCAACAAGAACAATTGAAGCATATATGTATGATAAAACTAACTATACTAAGATATCTAGAAATATGTAATATCTATAAAGTAATTGAAATGTAAACATAGCAATGTATACAATCTATAAATTTTGTGTTTTTTGAGTAATATTTGAAAGTTTTGTATTTTTATATGTTATATTGTTTTTATATTTTTTAGATATAAATTATGTATGAGAAAATAAAAATAAATTATGTATAAGGATCGAGAGAGAGATAAAAGTATGTACAAGGGTAGGAACCAAACTAACCATTGAGTCTCATGGGAGACTCACTATCATTTTGGCTTGTGTCAAAAATAGGAATGATAATCTCTCATGCAGTGTGAATGTTATGCTATAGTTAAATGTTGTCATAGTAAGAATCTAAGTATTGTTCATCATTAGAATCATACTATCCTAATATGATAGAAGGAATTACCTCATACCATGGAGTTGACATTGATTATGATTTTTCCCTTTGAAATTGTGTTTATTGTAGACAAACAATGTTGTGGAGGATCTTTTACTATAAAAATTGTTTTGAAAATGCTTGTTTGTGTAACATGATTTTGATTTTGTGACTTGAGATCTTACTATTTCTATAACTTTCCCTATGTATATAGATGTTTTGCCTTGATAGACTATATATATGAATGATTTCCCTTAGGATGTTTAATAAATCCCAAAACCCTGTTAACCAATATCATCAACTGCTAGAATAGAAGTGATGCCTTCAACCTATTTGACCAAACGTTGACCATGATAATCTAACTTTTATTGATACTTTTATCCAAAATTATACCATATTGAACATTGAGCCTCATTTTGGAGAGGTAGATTTTACTCTTTAACTTGATTTTTTGTGTAAGTTACACTATTTGTGGCTTTGATTATGCTTTTTAAATATTTATTGTTCTGAGTTATGCTTTAGTAGCCATTTTTTTACTATTTCTAAATTTGACCCTTATTGGATTAGAAGATGTGTTGTTTTATGTTGTGTGGATAATGTGTCACTGTGTGAGTCTTTTTTATCCATTATTTGTTGTATTTTCCTTTTCAATTCTAAACATTAATTGGAGTGGTACCCATGCATTCTATGATATGCACAAAAATATTTGGATCTCCTTATTAGGTGTAGAGGGGGTAGGTTGATAAAATTAGCTTTAATAATTTCCCTTATTACCTCACTTAATCTCTTATTTGACATTTGATTGCTTTTTGAATCACTAGTTATATATGTACTTTGTTGTGATTTATGATTTGGATATGTAACATTATTTGCCATAAATTGACTAGGTGAAGATGCATATACATGATTTACACTATTGTGTCATGGAGGCCTTTATCTTCTAAATTGATTTTTTTATTTTTGTAATCTCTTCATGTAATATTTAATTGTGATTTTGAAAAATTGCAATTATCTTACTCATACTAATAAAGTGATTGCATAGAGTCTCACAAGTGCAAACCCTAACTCTTTCTGATTGAACATGTAGGCACACACCATGTAGAAAAGATGTGTGAATAAGTTGAGTATGGGGAATAGGGATATTGTATAGGTTGTTTCATCTCATGAAGGAATGATAGAATGGACCTAGTTAGAGGTAAAGTATCTATTACCCTCTCGGAGATGATGAGAAGGAGATTCTTTCTTGTTCATAAAATATGGCATTGAAACTTGAAACACAGTTGTTAGCTTATGTGCTAAATCCTCTATGTGTATGGGTTTGCATGTTAATATAATTACACATAAGAGAAAGATAACATGTAATGAGATATGACATATATTTCAATTGAGATAAAACATAATCTATACATGTGTTTATGTCTTTTCTAGGTTCATTCTAAATTAAAGGGAACAAGCATGTAAATGAAAGTATTAAACTTTGAAACAATAAGTGATTAATTTATTCTATCATTATGATCATGATTATATGAAATATAAATTATAAGATATATGGATCTAAAATATGATTTCTATAAATATAAACCCTAGGGTTATCTAGGGTTAGATTTTAGTTGAATTAGGGTTTCTTTGCAATAATTAAAAAAATTTGTAAATAAATTGAAACCTTAATATGTAAGTGATTTAATTAGATAGGCTGTTTTTAAAAAAATTAGAAGTATGCAACCTTAATTTATTGCATAAAAATTTAGATTAATATAAACTAGGGTTTGAAGCAATATTTGAAGTAAGTCAAGTTTATCAAATGATTTAACCTTTTAAGGTTTTGGCTATGTAAATCATAAGTTAAATTAAAGGGTTGAGATGTCTAAATCAATCAAATAATATGCAATAATTAACTACTAATTTTTTATGGATTTTGAATTCTTTTAAATTTCTAAAAATAGTAATAAATATGCATAAATAGATGTTTATCTCAAAAGTGACTGTCATGGAAGATCTAGGTTCTAAAAATTGGGTTTTGGATAGGTCTAAGTGTCATTAATAGAGTCTCAGGGTCTGATTCATCACTGGATAATAGTGCCCTACCTAGATAGTAACACCCCACCTAGAAAATAACACCATGCTACTCTAGTGTCCTCAAAATGGTGCTAGTGTCCTCTTTCTAGGTTTATTCTTATATTTTGGGAGCACCTGAACCTATGTTTTTGGGTTATGTTCCTACACATAAGAAATTTAGAACTCTATATTATGCCTGGAAAATATGATTTAGTATAAAAACCCTTATCCTCCTTATAAGTATGGAATGAGATAAAAATGTATGTTTAGTAGTAGGATAGGCTAGACATCCTCAACACCTCGCTATGAAGAGATTTACCTACATACCAATACTCCAAAGGGGGATAAATACCAATGTATTTCTCCCACCTATTTCTTAGTGCAAGTGCAAGTGAATGCTAGAATGAGAGTGGTCTTGAAATCCTTAATTGTGCTTGAGATTGAAATTTTTTCAAATTTGGGCTTAGGGAAGCTGTAGATGGTAGTATGCAGAATTAGGGAAGAATATAGATCAAATACCTTAATTTTTCACAACTTATTTCTTATTTGGATGGGATTTTACATCTATTTTTTCCATATAGTAGATAGAGGTCAAATAGTCTTGTATTTATGGAGATCCATAGCTTATGCAAATAATAAAATGTACTTAGGTTGACCATAAGAAGGGCACATATTTGAAAATATATCTGATTAATAGAGTTAGATTAAGGGACACTAGCACCATGTACATCTAGTTTCCTTAATGTGTCACTAATGTCTATCTCGTAGACTGCTAGGTATACTAGGTTGGGATCTAAGAAATCTATTTTGGGACTATGTTTGAGCTGATAGAAGATGTTTGTGGTCTACACAATGGATATAAATGTGTGATAAAGTCTCTAGGATAGGTCTATGGATAATCTAGAGATAGATTATCTCAAGCAACACTCTTATCATCCAAATACCACTTTTAGGTGATTATGGAAGTCATCTTTCAAGTAGGCATTTTTGATATCTCTAGAATTAGTGAAGATCTTGATACCTTTTGGTTTCTTGCTCACTAGCATAATGTTTGAAATCTAATCTAAATAGTCGATTATCCTAATACATTTTACATCTAGGAGTTTTTACAACTCTTTCTTAGCTAACATAGGTATTATGAGGATGCATCTTAGGCAAATTTTATTTAATAGGCTTGGCATTAAGATGTATAATGAGATGGTGTAAAACCAAAGCAGGGTCCAAACTTGGAATATCTAAATAAGCCCATGTAAATATGTCAATAAATTCCCTCAAAAGGCTTGTAAAAGCTTCAAATTCCTCTTCAATGGTGGGTGTGCCTAGTTTAATCTAATTTGGGTCTTATGGAGTCCCATTATTCACCTATAAAGTGTCTTCCATAAAAAGTGTAAAACCATGATCTAGAATACTTGACAATGAGTTAAATTGATTGGCAATGGCAGAGTTTCTAGATAGACCATCTCATTAATTATCCTAAGTAAGATGAATCAAAATCTCATAATGTTGGCATCAGCCATGAAATAAATAACTTAGGGCACTTTTGAACAATCTATGTAAAATCTTGTTAATCCTCAGTACTTATATCTAATCCATAAATAGATGGTGGGATATAGGTCTCATGTGCTTCATAGGAAGAGTGGTGAACCTCCATATCTAATGGATTTGGAGACTAGTTTTCACCAAGAGACTTGCCTTTCTCTTTATTTATATTCTAGTCATAAAGTGCCTCAATGAGGTTTTCACTTTCAGACATCAATGTTTGATTTTATTTTTATTTTTGACTAGGGAAGTTCACCTAATCTTTGAATTAGGTAGTAGGATCGTATTTAATAGCAATGCCTTGCTTGTGGTCGCAAAGAGGAATGTGAATCCTTAATCCTAAAAATTTGTATATGGATACATCATTTCCAATCTCATCCAATGGCATTTTTTATTATTGTTGGATCCCACTCTATCAATTATGGATGGTAAAGGGTTAAATGTGAAGGTTGATAAATAGGCTTAATGATGCAAATGGCATTAGGGTTAAATAAAATTTTAGTGTCTAGGTCATTATAAATGCTATAATCTAACCCTACATCACTATCAACATCATTTTTACTAGTCATTGGTGTTGGAACATGAATAAGGTATGTGGGGTCACCCCCAAGTAGTTTAAATACAATACCATGGGTTCCCTTGTACTTGGTCATTAAGAATGGTTTGATTGTGCCTTATTGATATAGCCCAAAACCTCTACCTTAATAAGCTAGGTGATCCATAATCTGATTAAGAATAGGATACTTTTCACTTTGGTAATAGTTGTCTAACTCATCAGTGTAGAGCCATGAGTCATCTTTTGCCAAGGGGTCTTATTATAGGCCAGAGGCTAGTTTAAAAATAATGGACTCGTTTAGCTGAGATTTTCCTTTGGTTTCCTACTCCATATTAGTAGTTTTGGCCTTAGGTCTCCCATAAGCTTTAGGATTTTTAGGCAATTTGGAAATATGGAATACATTATGGGTACTGTATTCTTTGAGAATTATATATATATATATATATATATAAGTGGTTGTAAATTTTGGTGGAAGCATGGTTGAGGTAGAGGCTAAGCTATTTGGGTCAATGTAATTAGCTTATAAACTTGATTTAATGGATTATCCTTTTTCATCTCTTTCTTTATCAGATTTGGGCATATGATTCATGCCAAACTAGTAGTTTTAGCTTTTATACTTGGCCTCAAGGCATTTACAATACTGCTATGGTTAAAGATTAGTTGATATAGGCACATACATTCTAAAATGTGAAAATTTTATACACTAATGTAATGTAGAAGGTATAGCCTTGATTTCATAGATGTAGGGTTAGCCTAATAATAGATTGTAAGATAGTTCCAAGTCCAAAACATGGCATAGAGTATTGTGGGTCAATGGTCCAATGATAAATGAAAAGTTAATAGTGCCTTAAAATTTCCATTCTTCATTATCATATAACTTGATAATGATGGTATCTAGTTGAAATTCAACTATTGTATATCCAAGATATTTGATCAACTTTAGATACACAATGTTGACACCAAAACCATTGTCTATAAGGACACATTTAACTCCATGGTTCATTATACTAACCTCAATATATAATGGGTTATTATGTCGAGGGACCAGATAAGACATATAACTTTGGTCAAAGGTAAGACATTGGACATGGTTAAGATGTCTTACCATGGCTTGGAATTTTTTTGAAGTGATACCATCTAACATGAGGGATTAGTTCAAATACTCATTTAGGATATCTTTGTGGATGGTAGATGTATGCAACAAATCTATGATGGATATGTGTGTAGGTGTCTTCTCTATTTATTCTAAAATATCATAGGGCTTCCCCTCAATTTTTTAGTTGGTTTATTTATGACAGGAATGGAATGTTGATTGGGGTCATTTATAGTATTTGGTTGTAATCCTTTGATAGTGACCCTAGCTCATCGAGTTATGATTGCAAATCTCAATATAGTTCTTAGCTTTAGTAGTTGTTTGGGTAGGTACTAAGGCTTAGAATGATGATTCTTAGATGATAGGGAGCCTGGTTATAAACATAGTCCATGGAATAATAACTGGTATATAGAGATTGGTAAGTATCATAAAAAAATAGGCACTGTTGGGCAAAGGTCTAGGTCTATTTGTAGTTGTTCTAAGGTTGATAGTGATGGTAACATGAGTGCCTAAAACATGTCTTACAACATTTTTATAGGTATACACATATAATGTTGGCATCTTTGGTTGGTTTGGTCATTTTGCCCTTGGTTTTGACCATTTTATTGTTGTTGTTGTTGGGGTAAGTGTTGTTGATTTTTGGCAGAGTTCTCTATCATTGTTGTTGTTGTTGTTGGTATTGTTGCTAGTTGTTGTTGTTGTTGTTGTTGTTATTATTATTATTATTATTATTATTATTATTATTATTATTATTATTATTATTATTATTATTATGATGTTGGGGAAATGGATTATGGTAGATACCCAAGTTATAATTATTCATAGGAGTTTGGGTGTCTCTTTCTATATGTCTATTTTATAGCATGTTATCAATCAGATCCTTGAGTTGGATACACCATCTTATGGAATGTTCTATAACATGATAGTACTCACAAAATTCATGTTCCTTGTATCAATCAAGAAGAGGAGTCCCTTTACAAAATAACTTTGGTATCAACATACTGATCATATTTTCTTGAAACAATCTTCAAAACATAAATTTAATAAGCTCACCAATGTCTAAATTATAGGGCTATGAGTGGTCTTATCCTTAGAGAAGGGGTTTCCAATTGTTTTTTTATTTTGTGGTAGATGGTTTTGTGGAGGTATTGGTTGAATATATGGAGGAGGAGGTGGTCTCAAGTGGGTGGAGGTAAATGGATAGCCAATGTTTGCACCATCTAAACATGGAATGATTTAATAACCCCATTACTATTAACATTCTTATTACTAGTGTAGGTTTTAGGTCTCTCATTGTTTTTGGATTGAAGTTGTATTGAAGATAATTTTTGAATTGGGTTTTGGTTATGGTTTTGGTCTTGATTCTAGTTTTGGTTTTGATTAGAAGAGGATAGTTTGATTATGCCTTTGTTGACAAGGGATTTATAAATATGTATTCCTTTCACTATAACCTATTTGAATGTATGAGAAAACTACAACTTGAGATGGTAGTACATATCACTATGTAGTCTCTTAGTAAATATCAAAACCAATTACTTATTTGGTAAATTATAAGTAAACAATCTTTCTAGTGATCTCCAATATTGTAAATATGCAATAAATCATTTACCAATATTCTATTTATCTTGTCCTAAATACACAATAGTAATATCATGATCAAGATTATATGAAAAGTGTTACATAAACTTCTTAGATAGATCATCAAATTCAGGTACAAAGTTCTTTGATAACCTTAATAACCATTATAAGGCTTGTCCATCTAGACTCCTTAGGAAGATTAGAATAAAGTATGTTATTATATTCCAATAGATGGAAAACAACAAAGAATTATTGAAAATTATCTCTAGGGTCACCTTTTACTTTGTATTTGTAAAATTTAGTTAGCTCATAACCTAAAAGAAATGGTATTTGTAGATACTCCATGTTTAATTTATAAGAGCATATCTCATCTAGTTTGAATTTATTTATTTGTTATCCAATATTTATGGATTGAATTGCATCCTTCATCTATTGTAACTCTTAGGCAAGGAAATTATAGGGAGTGACATGTTGTTTTTGAAGTTGTGCAGTCAAAGGTGGATTACCTTGATCAAGCTGGGCATATTGTATAATGTTGGTTGAATTGGTCAGACAACTAGGTATGCATATATGTACATTATAATCATTCATTGGATACATAATATGTTGTTGTTGAATCAAATTCTAGTTTATGTTGGATACATAACCCTGGTTACTAAATTATGGTTGTAGTAATGGCATTTGGATATATGGAATGTGTTGGTATTGCTGGGTTTGGGAGGGAACTTGTTGCCTACTTGTTGAACCCTATTGTATATACGTAACACATTGTTGACTAGATACCTATTGTTGGAGTTGTTGATAGTTGGATCCTTATTTTACATGTGATACTTTTTAGGTGAAAGCCAATTGTTTCCATGTTCTTAGTGCTTGTTTTAGATAAGAACCTTGTTATTAATAAAAAAATTATTATTGGATTGGTACTTATTACTGAATAGGAATGTATTATTGGTTAGGAAATTTTTGGGGGTTCAGAATTTGTTGTTGTTGACCAACTAGAAATTTTTGACCAATAGGAATACATTATTAGTTAGGAAACATTTATGTTTGATAAGGTCTATTGGTATGTGTTTATTGTGTCATAATATTCATTATCACCTATTGAGGTAGCATAGTGTTCTACACTTGTTATGTTGGTAAGTCAGTATATTATTAGTTTGTTTCCCCCTATTTCACACTTAAGTAAGTGGATGGCTGAGGAGTGGAGGTTGCTTATTTGTTTTATTAAATAAATGTACCTTTACCCTATTATTTTAATCCACTTTTGGCATTGTTTTAAGGAATCTACTATGTACTACTAGGTGGTAAATTAAACCCACTTTGGTTCAAATTAAAATGCACTTGCATGTTATCCATAATGTTTTGAGTGAGGTATTTTATTTGAGTGGTAGTCTCTTATATTAGAATATGGACATCATACATGTCACCAACCAATGTGTTCTAGCTAAATGGTTCTATGTTGTGGCTTGCATATCTTGAAGCATCCAATTATTGCCTTGTTAATGGAGCTATCTTAATAAACAACATGTTATTAACATCCTTTGCATTAAGATTATGATTTAGGTTTAGATAGTTTTGGTATGTTTTTTGTACCTATTCCATTTGTTTATCCATAATACATTTCCCTTTTTTAAGTATACTTTGGCCTTATGATGGCATTTGGATTAGATCTTCACTATAACTAGTCGATGCTTATTCAAATGGTTGAATTCAAGGAACATTACTAAGAGTTATGATCAATCTACTTAGACTTTCATGTAGGAAGTCTTGAGGAAACTTGGATTCTACTTCAATATCTCTAATAATAACTTCATCTTTGTTCTCTAATAAATGACATTCAAACAAGTAAGGGTCATAACTTATTTGTGTTGGTGTGGTAGCATAGTAGGGCTTTTAGTATTAGTTTTGTTTAATGTTAGCCATTATTTGAGCAAGGTAATAAGTTATTTATTTTGGATCTTGGCATGGATAAGGAGGTAAAATCACCAAATACTATGATAAAAGGTCATGCCTTCATTCATTATATCAATAATTTATAGGTTAGATAGGGATCTGTATCATAATTTACACCATCATACGGCTCTTGAACAAAAGGGTCATTGGTCATGAATTTATCATAGCTTAGATTATACATGGTCCCATTACATGTGTAATCAAGCATGTTTAGATCCATGGATAGGTTATGTAAAAAATAAAGGGTCTAAAGGTAACAAATAACTAAGGTCTAAAAATAAAGAACCTTTGACTCTATAAAAGAGGCACAAAGGGTAAAACAACTAAACTAGGCAAAAGTATGATAAAATAAACTAGAAACCAATATAATAAAATTTGATACTAATTTTCCCAAAGATGGATATAATCAATGTAAAAAGTAACACAAGGAATCAAAATTCATCTATGGATGAGACAATAATTTTCCCAAATGCAATTATAATCAGTGATGAAAGTTTCTAAACAAAGTAGAAAAATTAAGAACTAGAATCAAAGGATAGTAACAATTTGCCCAAAGTCAGTTATAATCATTAGAATGAAAAATAAGGCTAGACTCAAAAATAACTCAAGTAAAGACTAAAAAAACTAAACTAAGGAAATTGGACTAGAATAAACTTAGTAATTAACTCACTAAGACTCGATATGTGACTCACAAGATACTTTTAGAATAATGGAACTAGGACACCCATAATTTGGCACAACAAAATTTAAATAAGGCATGTGGCAATAAATTGGCTCAAAGGACTCTCAAACAAGGCATATGATAAACAATAACTACTAGGTTCTTAGTAAAGGAGTTCTTTTAGATCAAATAGGAAATCAATCCACGTAACATAATCCAAACACAAAAGGTAGACAATCTAAGCCCAAATTAGAAAAGGCTTTGGTATAAACTTGATTAGTTTAGGATGTACACTTCAAAAGGTTAAGTTTTAGATTTAATACAAAAATACTTGAATGTTTTAAGGCAAAATATCTAGATGAAAATGGATAGCATAACCATGCATTTGAAATAAGAGAGATATAATAATGGTTTGGAACTTGGTTTCAAAAGTGATAATAGATTTGGAATGATCTAGGTAGTTTAATGATGCTCCTTCAAACAAATGATATGATAAATTATTTTGGACTCAAAAATATAAAGAAATTTTTTGAGATGAAATGGGTAGCATAAAAAGGGGTGAAACCAGGGGTGCGCGACCAGGCTAGGGCTGCCGAGCGTTGGCCTGTTTCTGTAGTGTTTTGGACTGCGTTTGGATACTCTTAAGGCACGTTCTGGTTGCTGGTGGACGGAGGGAGCACGGTGTAAGGGGAAAAGGGCGTAGGAAGTGACAGGGAGTGGTGGGAGGCAGGGTTAACATCTGCGAGAATGGATAGGAGCTTCAAGGAAGTTTTAGGGAAGCAGGCTCAGGGGAATGGCTCCAGATTGGAACCCAGGATGAAAGAACTTGCAGATTCTGTGCATTCATCAGGTATGTTTGATAAAAATGCTGCAGGAAGTTCAAAATTGAATAAGGTAAATGGATGCTTGGAGCGCTGCTCTGAGAGACCAAAACTTGTTATTCCCTATGAAATGATAGCTGAGGATGTGGAGTACTACTCCAAACACTCACTTTATTGCAAATTTCTGGGACTGAGAGTTTCCTTACCCTTCCTGGAGAGCTGGGCAAGACGAATGTGGGAGCCAGAGGGGGAGATGGAAATCTCTCTGCTGGCAAACAACTTCTTCATGATCACATTTGTCTATGTTAATGATAGAAATAGGGTGTTCGAAGGTGGTCCTTATTTTTATAATCAGGTTGGTTTGTTTGTCAAACCATGGCATGCTGGGTTCAACCCGACTGAAGAGCTACCGAACAGAGTACCGGTTTGGGTAAGACTTCCCAGAATGCCCATTGAATGTTGTAGGGAGGATGTGTTACAACTAATTGCTTCTATGTTAGGAAAACCTGTTGGGTCTTCTTCTCAGACCCTAGGAAAGAAATTCATGACATTCGCCAGGATTTGTGTAGAAATTGATTTAAGCAAACCCATACCAGATGCGGTTGAGATGAGTGCAGGTGAATATTCATGGGTACAGTAGCTTGACTATGAGACGCTCCCTTTTAGATGCAGACTGTGCCATGAGTATGGGCACCTGGTACGTGGATGCCCCAAGGCAAAGATGAGTGATCAGCAACCTTCACGCCCTCCTCTTCATCAAACCACAGGAGTTGATAAAGGGAAAAAGATTGGAATGGAAGGAAGTAAGGATTCAGAGGGTTTTGTGCAAGTAAAGGCTAAAGGCAAGAATAGAGGACATAAAAGATCATGGATGGAGCGACAGGCTGAGGATTCAATCAACAAATTTGAGATTCTTGATTCATTGGGACAGCAGGAAATCTTTCCAGGGTTAATTAGTGAAGAGACGGTGGGGGGAGAGGCCGAGGAGACTGGTGCAACACCCATGGACCACGCATTGATGACAGCAGAAGCTACTCTACCTATGATCCTGGATGGACAACTGGGGGAATAGATGTCCTTAGCAGCATATGCCAACTTGGGGTGAGTAGGGGAAGAGATGGATCCTCCAGCGCAGGCTGAGGTGGGAGAGACGGAGAAGAAAGGCAAGGCCCATCCGCACCTAGGAATTCAGCAGAGGGAAGGGAAGAAGGGGTCAACTGAAAAAAGCGCCAAACCCGGTCGAAGGAAGGATATAGAAAGAATCAAGGTAATTGGGGAGAACTTAGTTGAGTCCGGGTCGGTGAAGACCATCAACTCCCACTTCATGTCTCCAGCAAAATGATTGCGCTCTCATGGAATGTGAGGGGCTTGAATAGCGGCCCCAGACAAAAAGCTGTTCGGGAATTGGTTAAGTGTCATAATCTGGATGTTCTCTTTCTACAGGAAACTAAGGTTTCGGTAGAAGTTATGCTGGGAATTGCGCCCAAGATGTGGAAACAGTGTTTGTGTCAATGCACAGGAGCTTAGGGATCGGCGGGGGGCATGGCGTGCTTGTGGAATCCCCGCAAGATTCTTCCAGTTTCTTGGATTGCCTTCAAATCATCTCTATCCATGGTGGCACTTTGTGTGGAATCGGGGGAATATGTTCTTTTCACAAACATTTATGCTCCCACTGAGTACCTGGGTAAGCTTATGGAGTGGAATAATTTACAGTTGGTCCGCAAAGAATTTCCATATGTGCCATGGATTTTGGCTGGAGACTTTAATGCCATCATGGATCTTTCAGAAAAAAGGGGAGGTACGGCTAGATTGGAGCCTTCGTCCCTGTTGCTTCGGAAGAAGATCACTGAACTCAACCTGGTGGATATAAAATCGGGGAATGGCAGATTCACGTGGAATAACAGGAGAATGGGGGTAAGCTGCATTGCTGAGCGCTTAGATAGGTTCTTGACCTCATGTTATTGGATGAATGGTCAATGGTCCTTGAAGTTTGAGATTCTAGACTGGAGAGGCTCAGATCACTGGCCAATCAAGCTGAACATTTCCTCCAATGAGAGCCTTCGAAAGCCTTCGTTCAAATTTCAACTTATGTGGCTGAGGGACCCGAGTTTGTTCGAAAGGGTAGCTGATTGGTGGAGAATTGGAAGGCTGGCAGTTGGCACGGTGATGTTTGTTATGGTTATGCGCCTTCAATTTGTTAAATATCAGCTCAAGAGATGGAACCGGCAGCACTTCGGCAATATTTTTCACAATAATAAAGTAGCACAGGAAGAGCTGGATAGCATTACTAGAATAATTAGAGAGGAGGGGCTCAATGAACTCTTGATGCATGAAGAATCTAGGGTAGTCTGAAAGGTGGAGGAATGGGAGCTTCGAGAGGAGATTTTTTGGAAACAGAAGGCCAGAGTTGATTGGTTACAGGAAGGGGACCAGAACACAGCTTTTTTCTTTAATACGGTGAAAGCTAGACAACATGGTAACATGATACCGACGCTGGTTATGGACAGTGGAGAAAGGGTCTCCTCTACCAGAGAAATGTGCAACGCAGCGGCCCAGTATTTCTCAACTTTATTTACTGAGGAAGGTAGAAGTGCAGAGGACGTTGAGGAGCGGATACTTTCCTGCATCCCCAGTGTTGTCTCTCAGGATATTAATGAACAGCTGATGCGTACTTCCAATATGGAGGAACTCCAGTGGGTTGTCTTTGGCATGAAGCAGGGTAAAGCACCGGGTCCAGATGGTTTCCCCATTGAATTCTTTCAGGAATATTGGGAAATTGTCAAAGGGGATTTACTAGCTGTTGTTAATGAGTCCCAGAATAACAGACAAATGCTTCGAGCTATGAACTCAACGTTCTTGGCTCTTATTCCTAAAAGGGAAGGGGCTGACCGCCTTAATCAATTTTGGCCTATTGCACTTTGCAACGTGGTTTATAAAATCATTTCAAAATTGATTGCTGAAAGATTGAAAAAGTGGCTGAATGTGCTGATCTCTGAAGAACAAAGTGGTTTTGTGGAGGGGCGCCAAATTCTGGATGGAATTATGGTTGCTACTATGTCAAAGTCACGGGAGAAAGCTATGTTTATGAAATTGGACATGTCCAAGGCTTACGATAGGGTCCGTTGGTCCTTTCTGCAGAAGATGATGGCTACCTATGGGTTTGCGGAGGAGTGGATTATGTGGGTTATGAGCTGTGTTAGCTCGACCTCTTTTTCGGTCTTGGTGAATGGAGAGCATTCCCACCTCTTTGGGGCGATGAGAGGATTAAGGCAGGGAGACCCGGTGTCTCCTTACTTATTCCTGATTCTGGCTGAGGGTCTTGGCCGATTGATTAGAAAAAACACCTCGAAGGGTGTTATTCAGGGATGGAGGTGGGGGGGGAATTGCCGATCCTCTCCCATTTACAGTTTGTTGATGATGTGGCGCTGACGGGCATGGCTACCTTGAGAGAGGTTGCTGGTTTTTGCAAAGGACTTGATGATTACCTGGCTGCCACGAGACAGGTTGTCAATGAGGACAAGTCCTCCATCTTCTTTTTTAATACACCTCAGGCTATTCAGAGAAGGGTGGCGAATATTCTGCGGTTCCAGATTGGCAGCCTTCCGGTGCTCTATCTTGGGATTCCGATCTCTACTGGGAGGCAAGTGAGAGATACTTGGAAGGGGATCATTGAAAAATTCAGAGCCAAGGTGAACCATTGGACTAACAGGTGGCTCTCCTTCGCTGGCCGGGTTCAATTGATCCAGTCTGTGGTGCAAGCGCTGCCTATTTACAGATGCATGCTGCAGGTGGCGCCGGTTGGTTTTGTCAAGGAGCTGGATGGTATGGCTCGGCAGTTCCTTTGGGCCGGTAATTTGACTCTGTCAAAATGGAGCTTGGTTAGGTGGGACGTTGTTTGCAGCCCGAAACGTTTTGGGGGGTTGGGTCTTCGGCAGTCTGTTTTGACAGGTACGGCCCTAGCTGCAAAACTGTACTGGAGATGGTGTGTGGAGCAGGAGCGTGTGTGGGCTAGAATCCTCTCGTATAAGTACTTTGGTGGGGTCCCAGCGAAGGACATTCCTAGGTACAGCTTGTATGGAGCCGGTTCGGCGATCTGGACAACTCTAAAGAAGGGAGCGGCCTTGATCAAAAAGGGACTTTTTTGGATATGCAGAAATGGCAGGGAGGCGCACTTTTGGACTGATTCTTGGGATGGTTTTCCACCACTGATTACGCAACATCCCCACTTGAGTGATTTAGCACAGAATTTCAGGGAAGCTGGATGGAACAGAGTGACTGATTACAAAGTCTTTTTTCAAAATGGTCAGGCGACGGAGGCAAGATGGGCAGCTTCTGGGGAGTGGCCTATTAATGGCGTGGAAGCTGATTACATGGAGCTGGAGAGAATTTTAGAGGGATGCAACTGCTGCGCTCTCAGAGGGAGTGACACGCTGGCTTGGGTGCCCCATCCCAAGGGGAAATACACAGTTTCTTTCAGATATCAAGAGCTGGTGATTCAGCAGAGGGAGGATAGGGGAGAAGTTACTTGGTGGAAGAGAGTGTGGAGCCATTTTTCTTGGCCAAAATGTAATTGTTTCTCCTGGACTCTTGCCTGGAATCGGTGCTTGACTTGGGAGAATATTAGGCGGAGGGGCATTGCTGGACCGTCGAGATGCGTCCTGTGTATGGAGGCGGAGGAAGAGTCATCGCATTTATTTTTTCAGTGCTCCTTTACTAGTCAGCTTTGGCATGCCTGGTGGGATGCCTGGGGATGTGGTTGCCTTCATGTCTCCTCTTTGGCTGAGTTTTGGTCTAGATTGGATAGACCACCATCCGGTACTTAGTTTTTGTAGGAGGCATGGTACTCCAGACCTATTTTCCTTTTATGGCAGGTCTGGCTTGAGAGAAATCGGAGAATTTTTAGAGGGGAAAAACTGGCTCTCCAACAGGTATGGCGCAGGATTTTAGGCATGCTCCAGGAGACTATCTCGGCCAAGAGTGAAATTGCTCAGCCTTTGTCGCAGGCTGATGCTGCGTTGGCTGTGAGATTGGGGGTTCAGTATGGTTCTGTGAATTATACCCGGGTGAGGCGAAGAAATGGAGAGAAGCCGAAGATCCAAAGGCTAGGGAGATGGACGCCACCTCCTGATGGCTTTTTAAAAATTAACACGGATGGCTCATCTCGTGGCAATCCTGGCCCCGCTGGGATTGGTGGGGTTGGCAGAGATTCCTCGGGGGCCTTAGTTTTTCTCTTTTCGTCCCACCAGGGGGAACAGACGGTGAATAGAATGGAAGGATTGGCGGTGTTGTATGCTCTGAAAAGAGCCTATGGGCTTAGATGGCGCAAGGTTCATTGCGAGGCCGATTCGTAGATCTTGATCAACATGCTTCAGGAACGGAAAGTGAATGACGTGAGCTGGCAACTGTCCTTGATTGTCCATCAGATATTGCAAGTTAGTGACCTGATGGAGACGCTAGTTTGGGTGCATATCCCCAGGGAGTGGAATGCACCTGCTGATTTTTTGGCTAAATTTGGTTCGAGAGCAGGGAACGCCGTGTATGTGGATGAGTGGGAAGGTCTGCCTAATGAGGCGCGCCAACATTTGGGCCGACTTCTCACCAAGGATGCTGACGGAAGTGAGGAGTGAAGGGCGCCGTTGAGTTGTTGGGCGCTTAGGGGGAAGATGTGTATTGCGTGGAAGTGCGTTGGCTTTGCTGGCTTTGTTGTTGGCTGTTGATTGTACTCTGTCTTTTCTTGAATAAAATTTTTACCAGCTCTTTTATTTTAAAAAAAAATGGGTAGCATAAAAAAACCCATTTAAACAAGTGACACACAAATAGTTTTGAAATAAATCTCTAAGGAAAAAAGTGGTGACACAAAATGGACAGAGTAACACTTCTTAGGGTGAAGGGGTGTGAAAACAACTTGATAATTTTAAACTTGTTTTGATGTAATAATATAAATAAATAATTTTAGTCTAAAAACACACATGTAAATCAAAGAAAATAGAAGTAGCACTAATGGATTGTCCTATATATAAAATTGACATGAGTGTGTGTAGATTCTACCAAATTTTTCATTGATATACCAATGCTTATGAGGTAATAATTGTTAATCTAAATATTAAAGTATAGGTTTATATAGATTTTTTCGACTACCTTTATTTCTTCAGTATTGGTATGTGGCACAAACTTAGAGTGAAGAACACTTAACATTTGGCAATAAATTCTATGGAAAGTGGGGTTTTGACTAAAATATATAAATCTTTAATGTACTAAATGGTCCCAATTATGGCTAACATAAGGGTGTAATCATGTCCATTGAGTCTAAACTACCTAGTTTATTATGCAATGGTCTAGTCCTTTGCATAATGAATTAATTTGTGTACTTATTAGTGAATTTTAATGTCTATCTACCACATGGCCTAGGTACCTATTAGGATGGTCAAGTTAATCACTCACCACTATCCCATCCAAATGTTTTCCTAATTTGTATACCCAACTATGGAATGGGGTTGGTATGATGATTTGATAAGAAATCCTAGGTCAATCTACCCCTAAGTAACTCATGTGGAGGAAATGAACTCTTTCACACAATCCAAATTTCATAAAAATAAATAAATGAAAATAGAAAGACTTTAGAGGTCATTTCTAGATCAACCAAGTCACTCGAAGCTTGAGGAGAGCATATGTGACATTCTTTCTCACACAAATTAACAAACAAAAATAATAAACTAAGAACTTTTAGTCACCCAAGTTCCCTAATAGATTTAACTAAAATGTATGTTCCTTTTAATAACACCAAATAAAAGTGTGATTAAAATTCTAGCCCCTTGTATTTGCAAAAATAATTTGAAAGTAATTAAAAGATAAATACTACTAAGTGGATTTTAAGAACCAAACACAATGTATGTGATATTTTAATAATTCTTGAGCTTCTCTCTCTCTCCACCTTAGGTACTATAAAATGTTATGGGGTTTTTTTTCCTAGAAGCCAAAAAGAGAGTAAAAATAATCCATTTCAAGATCTCAAGTTTCTATTTGTATCTCAAAAAAGTGATCACTAATTACATCAAAGATCGATGTTGATTCTTGAAATTGACATCGATTTAATTAGACCGTCGACATTTTTTACAAACACATAAAAAACAAATGTGTTTCGAAAGAAAAATTATTGATAAATAAATTTAAAATTTAAATTTCTCATAGATATTCAAGAAATTTTTTGCAAAGGTAATAAATAGATCATTAAGCAAAAAAATGAAAGCAAAAATAATATTTTTTCTATGTTCTCAGATTGCTCTATTTTGACACAAAGATTATCATTGATTATTGCATATATTTTTGTTGATTCATGCAATCATCAATGATTTTCTATAATCATCATTGATCCCTACAACCTTGTTAAAAAAGACATGAATTTTAAAGTTAAAAATCTAAACTTGAAGAATTAAATACATTTGTTAGAAAAACTAAAGTTATCATATCAATATCCTTGGCCATATGGGATGCTTGGTCCCAACAGGGATGCCATTATATACCTTAGGTGTTCTAAAAGTAAATATTATGTACATTAGTCCCTTATTAGTCCAAATGCCAAAAATCAAGTATAAAAATACACTAGGAATAAACACTCTTGCCTAAGAAATAGGGAGAGCATAACATAATAAGCAAGATCATAAAATAAAGATAAAGACAATACACATTTCTTACCTCCTTTGTCAAATTTTATGCCTACTTATTGGCATAAGGATGTTTATGCTTAGTTGATGATGATTAAAGTCTTATAGCAATGCTCTTCCATGGTGGTAGCATCTCTCCAATAGTCACTTTTGGCTTGGTGTGAATCTTGGCATAAATTTGGAATTATAACACTACTCTCAAAGGCTTAAAGAAGGTATTTCAGTAAAATAACCTTACACATAAAAGCTTCTTAGAATATGGTGTGGGCACTTGTATTTATAGCTCAAATAACTAACTCTAACCTTAGGGAGGTTAGGTTAAATTCTAACTTGGGTTGAGTCTAAATTAACATAGGTTGAGTTAGTCTAACTCTAGGTTGGGTCAAAGCATTCATAAAATCTTGACAACACAATTTCATTAATTTTTTAGGCATGATAGCTCACTTTAGATATTTTGAGGTGTGACTCATATTTTTAGAATATTTAGGAAATTATAAATCACTTTATTATCTCTTTTAGCCTTTTGACTTCATATATAGCCAAAAATTCCTTTTTTTTACAAATGAAATTCACCAATTTGATTTGTAATTCTTTTTGGGCAAGTTAATTAAGATTTGAAATTTAATTAATCTTGTTTAGGGTTTTTTTATTTTGGTAATTTTTTAAAATGTTATGAATTAATATCTTGACATGACAAAAGTGTTAAATTACTAGGTCATAATTTTACTAGGGTTAAAATTGAACTAGGTTAGTGATGCATATAGGGTAATACACCAAATACACTATCCTCATCATGTTTATAAGTAATTAAATCACTCATGTAGAAAAAAATGGGAAATTCAAGTGATTTCTAGACTCAAAATGTGTCATTGGTTAGAGACTGAGTTGAATCCCAGTTTAGGCATGAAAGTGGCCAAAACTAAGTGTCTACACTATCAATTGACAAAGCTTTTAGAAAAAGATGCTTTTATAAAGGTATTAATTGGGATTCATCAGATACTCATGTGAGTTATAGACATTACTTCCAAATAGCCTAGACACAAAAACTAATATAAAAAATAGGAAAATGCATGAAAATAAATGAGTAATATGCTTAACTAGGGAAAACCACCAAGTCTAGTACACTAATATACTATATTATAAGGGAGCTAACCCTTTTTACATTGTAAGAATTGATCTTATATAGGTAAGTAGGCCTAAGGAGTTTTGAATTCAAATTCACCCAATAATGGGTAATTACATAAATCATTAATGCAATGAGAAATGCATTTGAGGAGGTAGCTCAAGATATCTAATAGATCAATGGACTATGTAGGCTTTGTGTAGTTAAAACCATGTTTCAATTAAATGTTGGTAACTAAAATCAACTAAGAATTCCTCAAGATGGCTAGTCACCCACACTCTATGTAAACCATTTCCATGCCTCTTTAATGTAGGAATCTATCTTTTGTACTTTTACACTTGATCCTAATACACAAGCCACACACTTAATTCATGTCTCATTCATGATTCTAAATTAAATCCACCACCTTTCAATTAATGTTGTTGCCTAGTCTTGAATTGAATTCCATTGAATATGTTCATTTTTCGTGAGAAATTGATTGCAACTTGATTATATAAATCAAATCAAATGCACATTCTATTATAGGATTATTGATGGGTTTGACAGCTAGACATGCCATCAAATTTGAAATAGAGTCTTACTAACATGGATTGTCAACATTCCTTCCTTAGTAAGGTTATTTACAAGTGGCTTCTCTTCACTCTTTTGTTGGTCAAAATAAGGCTTCAAATGTATGTTGATTGTTTATATTATGGTGAAGTTAGATTTCACCACATCGCATCATCTCACTCACATGGAGCTATGACACTCTATTGGGCTTTCATGAACTACCTTAGGACTATGGAGTAGTAGGATTTTTACATGTGGCATCATCCTGCTCATTCACTTTTCTAGGGACTTTTTTTTATACATACATCTTTGGGATAGTAAGTCACCAAGATGGTGCCATGTTACAACATCTTGTTACTCCATTCACTTGAGGACATTTTACTTGTACAAAAATTTCTAGAGTAGTAGGTCATCGTGATAATGCCACATACACAATCTCACCAACACACTCACCCAAATATTTGATAACATAGAGGCCACTGGTAAAATCTTTTGAGAATCAACTAAGTCCCATAGAGTGTCGAAAAGATGCCACATGACTCTAGGTAACTCTTTGAACAAATAGCTAAGTTATGTTGAGTAAAAATATGACATGTGGCCTTGGATGTCACATCCTAATTTCTCTCTAAACTAAACAACTTATTTAATTAATAGATTATTGTGGTTGATTAGTTGATTAAATTATATTTTATTAAGCTTGATGACATATTATATGATAGTTTGTCTTGCTTTACATGATTAGTTTTCTATGAGTTAATAGTAGTTTTATGTTTATTATATTGTAATAATGTTTAATTAGTTATACATAATTTTTTTATGGATATAATGATGTTTCAAGATAACTACCTTCATTGGCATGAGGTTGATGCAAGATAGATTCTTCCTTCAGATTGTGATGGAGGGAGAGTATAATCAAGGAGGGTGGTCTAGATGGAGATGTTGGAGGTTGACAGAGAATGAATCCAAAAACCCTTGCACACACCACTTAGTATATCATGTTTCATAATTAATTATTTAGATAGAGTATCACATTTTGTGTACTTTTCCTTTAGATGATTATTAATATGATTTCTGATATAATATTGATTATTGATGATGATTGTGTTGATTGTTTGAGTTATTTAACTAATTTTGTGATCTTACATAGCTCATCTTGTTTGGATTAACAAGTGAACTTGTTTATGTTTACTTATATCATTGACTTATTATGTATGGATGAATAGTAAAACATTATGATGTTGTGATGGATTCCATAATTGTTACTTGCACTTTAAGATTTATATAATAATAATTAAAGATTATTATTATGATAATTACATTATAATGTTAAAAGATAATAACATTGTCTTACAGGATATTGTATTTGATTATTTTTTTGATTTAAGGATTTATAACCATATATATAAATGGATATAAATTAATGTTAATTATTTAATGATTTTAGAAATCATTGTAATTATTATATATGTTAAGGATAGCATTCAACGTAAACTCTAGTCTTATTGCATTGCTAAAGTTATATTAATAATTATCATATTAGTATTTGCATGGGAAATACATTACTTCATGACTAGCTGATAGTCTTGCATGGAATATAACATAAGGATTATGTGACTTGTGTATTTGAGATGATCGATGATGGTTTGTTTAAATCATTATCATGCAGATTTGATAAAACAATATAAAATGGTTAATTAGGGATTTTTTAGAGAAGCATCAAGAATTATTAGGTCACTAATCATTCATTGACTTTAGTTAAGCCATTTTTGAGAGAAAATTATGGGGTTTTATAGCATATACATTGAGGCAAACTATGAGTTGGTTAAGATATCTAGGCATTCATAATTTTGAATGAGTTTAATCAACCAAAGAAGATGGAGTAGTGGAAGAAAATAGAGGATGGAAAATATATAAAAGAGGATAGTGGGATTATGAATGAACATAACTCATGACATATTGAGAGAATGTGAAGAAGAGGAAAAATAATAAATTGGCTTGACTTTTGGCTCAACATTCTTTGACAATCATACATTACCAAGTTGGTTTTGTAATTCCAATACCTATGTCTGATAAATTTTTAAAATGAATTTTTAAATTGATTTGGGTTACTATTTATTCAATTCTTTATAGTTTTGTAAATTTATAGTGGGTTGTATATAGAGCCCTATGGAGGGATCAACCTCCACATAACCCTATATCCAACCCAGGGTGACCTAGGAAAGTTGGGAATGAAACAATAGGTCTTGGCCATGATATAAATATACTTTAAAAACTTTTTCCTATCCCTATTTATAAATGTTAATTCACTATTCAAAATGGGTATTTACTCTATTGGGTATATATATAATTCAATTGAGTTATTTATTTTGAACCAGGTTGTTATATATTCTTTGAATTATTTTGAAAAATAGACTCAATTTTGTATGTATGTAAGATCATTCAAATTTTAACCAATTCATTCTTTTTGGGGTTAATAATATGGGTTTTTAAATTATATTATATATATATATATATAGACACACACATGAATATATATCTAAGAATACATTTGTTTAATTCTGATTTTATATAAAATAGTATACTCATATATAAATATATATGTTTATATATATATATATATATATATATATATATATATATATTTATATATATATATATATATATATATTTATACCAATAAATTTGTTTGATGAATTGATAAACTTAAATGTGATTGTATACATATATACATATATATTTGTGTGTGTGTACCCTATAATCAACTATCAGCTTAAATGTGATATATATATATATATATATATATATATATATATATATATAAACATATATATATTTATACCAATAAATTCATTTGATGAATTGATAAACTTAAATGTGATTGTATACATATATACATAAATATTTGTGTGTGTGTACCCTATAATCAACTATCAGCTTAAATGTGACATATATATATATATATATATATATGTTGAACTTTAATGAGATAGTGTGTATTATAGTTAGAAGATGAAATTATTATTTGACTAGGCTTAAATTTTAGTTGGACATTAAATACCAGTTATGAAATCCTAATTTATCCATAATAGATTTTATGTAGATTTAGGATCTTCTACATAATCATTTGGTATAACTAGGGCATAGGTAGATGAAAAATTCAACTATAGATTTAATATTTGGCTTTATAAAAGTATGAACATTAGTGGACTAATAAAGTTTTATGGCTAAGTTTAATTACTTTATGAACATTGCTCATACATGAATGGGACTGTGTATAGTTGTTATTAAGATGAACTATGCATATATTTCATAGTTCATAAAGCAAATAGGTATAAGGGTTCATTTGCATAATAATATTGTTTATTTATGTTTGTGTTGAATTTATCTCAGTCAACAAAATATGAGATATTACCATCGATACCCAAGTAGGTATTCAACTCTATCTTAATTGTTGTTTTGTTAATACCTGAATAGGGTAAATATAAATGTGTTTCATTATATTTTAAATTATGAATATTATTCAATTATCAAATCTTGAAAGATTATTTATATGTAAATGAGTAGAATGTGTTGATGAATAAATGATAACTGAATTTGAATTATAGTATTATGTGTGTTTATTTATCAATGTTAATAGAATTTATCAGTTTATTAAAAAAGTTTATGGGGCCTTTATATGAAAGTTGAATGTATACATTGCATTATAGTATACTATAAGGTGAATGAAAGTGGATGTCAACTTAATAGTATATTGTATAAACAAAGTATGTATAGTGTACTTTTATATGTGCGTGTGTGTGTATGTATGTATGTTATAATTATTATTATAATAGTGAGTAATTAATGATTGTTTATATATGGTTAATATAAAAGAATTAAAATGTTTAAATATAGATCATTCATTATATTTATGAGATTAAATATAGAACATAATTGTATGCATGGACTGGCTATTATTATATGTGGAATATGAATAATTTATTAACCAGGGTTATAATATTATTTTGTGGAGAAATAATATTATAAGTTGTTTAACGGATAAAGTAACTAGTGGTTTAGATATTCATTACCTAGATGGTGTGTTATTTTTAGGACTATTTTTGTATTATGTCTATTATTTATAATAAACTATATGCTTGGATTCCATTCACTTTATTTGATGAACTAAATGAATGTTTGTGATATTTTTGTATGTAGCGTATTTTGATTAGCTAAAGTGAATAATTAATAATGAATCTTTTAGTTTTTATATTATTATTTATTTTACCAAATCTTGCATTCATGATCCTAATTAAGTAGTGGATGGATTCCACTAGCTTAATTAGTGCCATCAATGAAAGATAAGGGGTAATCTAATCAATGGTGTGTATGAATTTGATTGATCCTAGAGATCATTTATTGTTAAAATTTTTGGCCAAAATAATGTTTGATAAACATTGTCATTTCATATTTTGATATAGTTTTCATTATTTTGTGATATCATATTAGAATGGATTTCCTTATGGGACACATTATGTATTAGGTATATTCAATACATAGGTTCTAGTTTGTTACTTTGAATTCCCACATCATCATTATCTACCCATCCATGAAGGGAGGGCCATCCCCTTGTTTTAGAGATAGTGTGGGGGATCTATGGTCTATGGTTGGTTTGGAAAAGTACTTGAATGAGGCTCTCATTCCTAACTAGAGTAATATACTTGAGACTACACTTGAGATTAAATATTGATACTTGAGTCATGAAGACTCTTGATTCATGGAGACTTTACTCAAAGGATCTTTTTATCATGTTTTATCATTTGAGATATTTTATGTATTATTGAAAACTATAATAGTTATGCATTTTACTTATGAAACAGAGGCCATAATATTATATCAATTGTGGATAAATTTGTACTATTTAATTTATGATTGAGATGCAATATTTATAGTTATTCAATATCATTCATTATTTCTATATCTATTCATGGTGATCCTTAGTTAAGTGGATTAGTTATAACCTTAATGGTAAACTAAATTAATATAGATAGTTAAATATCACTAGATAGGATTTATCATGGTGAAATTTATATGTTGAATATGTGTAATTAATTTTTTAAAATTATTACAATATTCTAGTAAAAACTAGTGGAGTTGTTACATTATGGTATCAGAGCCAAGGCTCAAACTCTATGACTTAATGTGTCTACTAACACAAATGTATTCATGTAATAAACAAAAAGAATAATGGTGCATGTTAAACTAGGAAGTGAGGGTACTTCAAATACCAAACCCCCTGTTGATCAAAATTAGTTTTTAGTTGAGCAAGATGTGAACTTGGACCAAATTCTCACAACCATGAAAGAGACTAAGGACTGAATCATGTCCCTAGAATAGGAAGTGCATGGCCATGAAGAGGAGAATGCTCAAGAATAACTAGAAGAGCATCTTAATGACCAAAATAATCTTCAAGAGTAGAGGCATTAGGAGGTGTCATAGGATATGAGAGATTGAGTAGATAAAGAGTTAGCATGTGACATGAAAAAGGTGAATCTACCCAATTTTGATGGAACTATATTAGGGGATGGAGCTAAAGTATGGCTAACAAATATGGAGAAGTGTTTTAAGATTCAAAATTATTCTAAAGTCATAAAAGTAGTCTTGGGATCTTATCAACTTGTTGGTGAAGTAGTGACTTGGTGGGAAAATAAGAAGCTCAAGATGAACCTTGACTCAAGCACCACCATGTGGGAACAACTAGTGACATTGCTTAGGTCATGATGGCTTCCATAGCTATACTTTGAACAATAGCTTATGGATTTTTAGAATCTTAAGTAAGAGGATTTGTTAGTGAATGAATACTAGGTGCAATTCACCAACATTCTCAAGTATGTACCTTTGTATCAAGAAAATGAGAGGTTCAAAATTAGGAAATTCAACATGAGATTAAAAACCCAAATAGGGAGTGAATTAGATGTACATGGTCCATCTACCATGGATCAAGTGTTTAATAAGGTGATCAAGCAAGAACAATAACTAAAATATCTTGCCCAAGTTAGAGATAAGCTCAAAAATAAATTTGGAAGTTAAAAACCAAATTTTAACAAGAAAAATTGGAAATATATGAGTAGATATTCCAAGGGTTAACTCAAGAATCAGAATTCCAAGTTCAATAGTGGTTCAGGGAATAAGAATCTTGGTAATGGTTTCAAGGGTGGTTTCAATAGAAACTGATAGATTGAGAATAAAGGACTAGTTGGAGGTTGTTTCATTTATGGAGGTGACATTTTTGATCTAGAATGTCCTTAGGAAAAATTGAATAACAAGGGTTCATCTTCTTAGTAAGGTACATTTTAACAACAAATTCATGTAGCTATTGACAATTGACAAGCTGAGTATCAAGCTTCACCCATAGAACTATCATGTATTTTTTTTGGATCATCTAGTTTCTATTTTAATTTATATGGAGCTACAAAATGTATCATTATTCCTAAAGTGCTTATCAAAATGTCTATAAAAGTTGGAGTAATGGCAAATTCATTATCTGTATAATATGGTAATGAGTCAAAGGTTAAAGTTGAAAAGTGTTTATTCAAAGTAGAGGTTAAGTTACCTAATTTTACTACATTATTATATATTTATGTAGAACCATTGGAATAATATGATGTGATCCTAAAAGTCAATTAGATTTTGAAGCATAAATCTAAGGTTGACTATTTTATGAAGAAGGTTGAGTGTCAAGATTATTTTAGAAATCAAATACAACTTCAAGGTGAGAGAAGAGAGTTAAATCTAAGGCATATTTCTTAAATTCAACTCAAGAAATCTCAAAATAAGGGATGATATGCATTTATCATTAAGATAAATGAGATAGAAGAACCTAAAGAAACATTTATCAAAGATTTTCCTTTTCTGAGAAACTTCCATAACATGTTTCCATAAAAATTACCAAGATTTCCACCTAAGCACAAGTTTTATTGTTTGATTTATATCATACCTAGATTGGAAATACAATCTAAGTCACCATACAAAATGATAACCACTAAATTAGTTGAGTTAAAGGCATAAATTTAGGATTTTTTGTTGAAAGGTTTGATTCGATAGAGTATGTCACCATAGGGTGCTCTAGTTGTCTTTATAAAGAATCAAGATGGACATCTTCACCTATGTATAGAATATATGATGTTTAATAAAGAAATAATCAATAAAAAATATCTATTACCATGCATTGATGATCTATTTGATCAAATATAATGGGCAAAAGTTTTTTTATAAGATTGATCTTAGAGTGAGGTATCACCAGTTAAGGATCCATGAAGAGGATATCTTAAAACCAACATTCAAGACTCTGTATGGACACTATGAATTCATAGTATTACCATTTATATTGACAAATGCTCAAGTAACATTCATGAATCTTATGAATAGTGTATTTAAAGATTACCTAGATTACTTTGTGTTTGTATTTCTTAATGACATCCTCATTTATTCTAAGGATGAGGAAGAGCACTTACAACATGTATAATTGGTTTTGAAATGCTTGCAGAAGCATATATTATATAAAAATTTATCTAAGTGTGTATTTTTCCAAAAGAAAGTGGAGTATCTAGGACATATTATCTTTATGGATGGTATTTCTGTATATTAAACAAATATAAGAGCCATTATGGAGTGTTCAGTACCAAATAATGTGCATGATGTAATAATCTTCATGGGATTAAAAAGACATTATAATAAATTCATTCTAATTTGTTTAAAGCTAGCTATTCTAATTACCTCTCTTCAGCATAAGAATCATAGTTTCATTTGGTCAGATAAGTGTGAGGTAGTCTTTCAAAAATTGAAAAGGAGGCTTAATTTAGAACCAGTGCTAAGAGTTCCTGATCTTAATGATCAATTCTTAGTGATCATCGATACATCTAGGGATGGACTTGCAGGAGCTATTATGTAGGATGGATCATTGGTAGCCTATGAGTCTAGGAAACTAAAGACACATGAGGTGAATTATACCCTCATGACCTAAAACTTATGGCAATTATGCATGATTTGCAAGTTTGGAGGAATTATTTATTGGGAAAATGGTTTGAGCTCAATATTGATAACTTGAGACTCAAGTACATGTTCACCCAATTGAATATGAATGATTATCAAAGATGATGGTTAGATTTATTATCTACTATGATCTTAATATTAGCTATATCAAAGGCAAGGAGAATAGTTTAGGTGATGATCAAAGCTGTAGAATGTACATAACAATCATGGGCACTATCAAGACTAATTTTAGAGATCAAGTGATCAAATTATTGCTAGGAGATGGATTTTATGATTAGGTCAAGAAATCATTTTCTAAGAATGCTTAGAATCCTAGGTATAAGGGATTTAGAATAGAGGACGATGGTCTTTTATAGTATAATGATAGGATATATGTACCAAATAGGAGAATCTAAAGATCACAGTGTTAAAGGAATTATACAATGCCCCATATTTAGGGCATCCATGAGTAACCAAGATCATGGTTGAGATTATACCACTGTATTTATAGAAAGGAATCAAAAGAGATGCAGTCAATTTTTATCTCATTATCTAAAATGTCAGCATGTGAAAGCTAAACATGTACATCTGGATAGATTGTTGTATCCACATGATATACTAGAATGAAAGTGGTAAGTGATTATTATGGAATTTATCTAAGGGTTATCATTATCATGGAATAGGCATGACATGATCTTGGTAGTAGTTAACAAACTAACCAAGGTAGATCAATTCATACTAGGCAACTTGATTGATGATGCACCTAGCTTGTAAAGATATTCATGAAAGAAGTGTATCGATTACATGGTTTTCTAGAGAAGATCCATGTAGATCATGATTTGAGGATGAATTCTATATTTTTGTTGACTCTAAATTTAGATCTAGGTATGCAATTAAACTTTAACACTACATATCACCCATACATTGATGGATAAACATAATGAGTTAATCATATTTTAGAAGATCTATTTTGTATGTATTACATGTATCATAAAAACAAGTGGAAATAATATCTTCCATTGGTTGAGTTTGTTTACAAAAATTCATACCAATCATAATTGAATGTGGAGCCATTTGAAACATTGTATGGAAGGAGGTGTAGAACACCAAATAATTAGGACAGGTTGGAAGACAGGGTAGTCTTTGGACTTGAGATGCTTTTTGAAATAAAAAAGTAAATCAGGACAATTAGGCAAATTTTGGATGAGGCCAATAATAGACAGAAAAGTTATGCTTATCTAAAGAGAATAGCTAGGCAATTTTTTGTAGGTGATAAAGTGTTTTTGTAGGTTAAGCCTCATAAAAGCTTGATTAAATTTGGGAATTAAGTGAAATTTTCACTAAGATATGTAGGAACCTTTAAGGTTTTGGAAGTGGTAAAACATGTAACATATAGGCTTGCATTGATACCATATCTATCTCTTTTGCATAATGTCTTAAATGTGTCTTATCTTAAAAAATATATAGTTGATCCTTCGCATGTGTTAGATTGGAATGCTTTGTAGGTTCTAGATCCTGGGGTGGTCATGGTAGAACTAATCAGAGTAATTGACACTCACAAAATCTATTTATGTAATATTGAAGTGTCATAGTACAAGGCCCTATGGGACTAATAATCTAAGGATAGTTTCACTTTGGAGGACTATGATGAATTTTATAGGATATTTCCACATTTGTTTGCTTGATTTTTTACTCTATATTATATTATTTTCTATTGAACAATGTTTGAAATTCATAACTTGTGTTTGAATAAATTTCATCAGGATGATAACCAAATTTAGGGATAAGGATGTCACATCTTGATTTCTCTCTAAGCTAAATAAATTGTTTAACCTATAGATTATTATGGTTGATTAGTTGATTAACTAATATTTTATTAAGCTTGATGACATACATTAATTATGGGACTATTTGTGTTGCTTTACATGATTAGTTTGCTATGAGTTAGCAGTACTTTTATGTTAACTATACTTTGATAATTTCGAATTAGTCATACATCATTATTTTATGGATATAATAATGTTTTGGGATAAATAGCTTCATTGGCATGATGTGGATATAAGATAGATTCTTCCCTCAAATCATGATGGAGGGAGAGTATCATCGGAGAGGGTGGCTTAGA